>JADBJO010015627.1:0-5000 GCA_016801955.1 Conus betulinus
ACAAGAACAAAACTTCGCTAGTAGCAGACAGATGAAAAACCAAGAAAACGGGAACTGAAAACTTTAAACAATACGATAAACCAAGACAGGTACATGACATCTTTGACAATACCAAACGCTATGCGAAAGGGACTACAAACTATGGGCTATACATAGCTCTCAAAAAGTGGGTAGGAAAGGTGTGGAGAAAGAGAAAAGAAGAAAAGAAGAAGAAAGAGAAAAGAAGGAAACATAGCAGGAAAAAGCCAGGAACACTTAAAGGGACGAGAAGAATAATAATATAGGGATAGGAAAGCAGGAAACCGAAAGAAGAAGTAAAAAATCCTTAATTTGCAGGAAACGTTAAAGACCGGTTGAGGTCGGGCATAGCAGAAAAAAAGTTATGGGATCGTTTATAAGGTAAGAGAAAAAGGACAGATGAGTGGAGTTGGAAGGCAACAGGCGAAAATTGGAACAGTCAGAGATCGAGCGCATGAAAAGAGGGAATTCATCAAAGATAAGGAATCATGAAATGGTATGGTGCGTTTGGCGAAGGTGTTTTGAATACAGCAGTCAAAGGTAGAGAGAGAGCGAGAAGAGATTAGACCGGGCAAAAGTTAGGCAAGCGGCGAAAAGATTGGAATACTGAAGTAGGAATGAGCCAGAATAGGAGATCGTCAAAGCACAGGGAGATACCATGTACAAGAAAGAACTACATTCAAACGGCAGTATATAGCAAGGAGAAGTGATTCATTATTATTATTATTATTATTATTAGTATGTAGTATATTATCATGGTTTTTGTTGTTGTTGTGTTATCATCATGCATCAATCATTATTGTTTTATTATTATTATTATTATCATCATCATTATTCTTATCATGTGTTATATGAATACATAGTAGAAGCTTTTTTTTTTTGTCCGCCTCGGCTAGAGACCAAGCTGTAAGCGCTTTACCAAGCCACCACAACTCGTTTACACCAAAAGGGATGCCAACCTGGGTAGTGCCGACTGAAAGAGCTGCCATAAAGGTAGGGTACAGTGGGAACCCAGGGGAATCGCTCAAAAAGTATAGAAAACCAGCAGGAAAAAGGTGGGGGGTGTTATCAAAGTTTTTTTCGAAGAGTCGAGAAGAGGTTTCATAGGAAACGTCAAAAATACAGGACGACTACCCCGGGCGGGGAGGGGGGGGGTGGGAGAGAGGGGGGAAAAGGGGGAGGGGGGGACCAGGTACTAGTAGGGAACAGCGCAGAAAGCTAGGAATCTGTTGAACGTGCGGAGCAATACCGGTTAAACGGGACTAGATAATTTCAAATATACGGAAAGAGCAGGTGGGAAGCAGTGAATCCTCGTACACGGGTTAAGAGTAGTAGTAGGGAACGGGGACGGGGGGAGGTGGGTGGGTGGGGTGGGGGGGGCTCTTCAGGCTTGAAGGTAGGGCATTGAAGGAAAAGGTACAAGGTTCGTCAGGCTTGAAGGCAGGAATCGACCGGTGAACCGGTAAAGGGTCGTCAGGACTTGACGGTAGGGATTGAAGGAAAAGGTAAAGGGTCGTCAGGCTTCGAAGGTAGGGACTAGGAAGGTAACCGTAAAGGGTCGTCAGCGCTTGAAGGTAGGGAATTGAAGGAAACGGTAAAGGGTCGTCAGGCTTGAAGGTTAGGGAATAAGAAGGAGAAGGTAAAGTTCGTCAGGCTTGATGGTAGGGAATAGAAGGAAAAAGATGAAGGTTCGTCAGGCTTGAAGGTAGGGACTAGAGAAAGAAAAGGTATAAGGTTCGTCAGGCTTGAAGGTAGGGATAGAAGGAAAAGGTAAAGGTTCGTCAAGGCTTGAAGGTAGGGAATAGAAGGTAAAACTTAAAGGGTCGTCAGGCTTGAGGTAGGGAATAGAAGGAAAAGCTAGGAAACCATTGCACGACTGCACAGAATCCTGGAAAAGGAAGGACTAGCAAGGCAATGGTGGCAAGGAAAAAGAAAAGAAAAAACAGAAAAAAGATAGAGCAAAAGTAGGAAAAGTACACACACACACACACACACACACACACACCACACACACACCACACACACACACCACAGAGTGTAAGTGTTTGTGTGTGTTGTGTGCAGGAGTGTGTGGTATGTGTGTGTGGTATGTCGTGTGTGTGTGTGTGTGTGTGTGTGTGTTGTGGGTGTGTGTGTGTGTTGTGTGCACGCGCGCGCGTTCGTGTGTGTGTGTGTGTGTTTGTGTGTGTGTGTGTTTGTGTGTGTGTGTGTGCAGTGTGTGTGTGTGTGTGTGTGTGTGTGTGTGTGTGTGCGTGTGTGTGGGTGTGTGTGTGTGTGGTGTGTGTGTGTGTGTGCGTGTGTGTGTGCGTGGTGTGTGTATGTGGGTTGTGCGTGTGTGGGTGTTGTGTGTGTGTTGCGCACGCGCGCGCGTATGTGTAATACTCACTGACACACACCCCGACAAGGGGAAGAAGGTGAAGGCGCTGGGGGCGGGGGTGTAGGTGGGGGGGGGGGGGGGGGGGGTGGGGGGGGGGGGGAGGGGGACAGATTCAGGAAAGAAAGGGGGGCGGCGGCGGAGGGGTGGTGGGAGGGGTCAGAGGTAGCTGTTCAATTTCTACCTTGTCAGTCAGTGTCATGTTTTGCCTGGGGGGGCACTTGCGCGCTCGACACTCTCCGACTCTCCGCTCCCCCCCCCCCTCCCCCCCCCCCCCCCCCCCAGCCCTCTCTCTTATTACCCCATGTCCATAACCCCCCACGCCGTTCCCATCCACCTACCCTCCAACCTCTTCCATTTCTCGGTCTCTGTTTGTGTCTGTCTCTCGGTTCTCATCTACCGTGTTTTGTTTGTATTGTTGTGTCTTTTGGGTCGTCATCGTCGCTGCTTGTTTGGGTTGTCCGTCGTTGCTGGTTCTTCATCGTCTGTTCGTTCTGTCCTGTCTGTTCTGTCGTCGGTATGTCTGTCTGTCTGTCCTTCTGTCGTCTCTCTCTCTCTCTCTCTCTCTCTGTCTGTCATCAGTGTGCGTGTATGTGAAGGGGGATGGGTTGTTGTGTGAAAAATGATTTTGTTACTAGAACATACACAAAGAAACACAATGAGTGATGGAAAGAGAATTAATTTTCGTAATTTTGCTTAGTTTGTGTAGACACGTACAATTAGCAGTTTTTTTTCTTTTGTTTTTCTTTTTGTTCTATGCAAAAAAAAAAAGACATTGAACCCCCTTGACAAAAAGATGTCAGTGTCAGTGTCAGTGTCACTCTCCTCTTCTTCTCCTCTCTCTCTCTCTCTCCTATCTCCTCGTCTCTCCTCTCTCGCCTCTCTCCTCTGTGTGGTGTGTGTGTCTCTCTCTCACACACGCCCACACCCACACACACACACACACACTCACACACACAACACACACAACACACCACACACACCCACACAACTAAAACACTCATCTCTCTCTCTCTCTCCTCCCGTCTCCGCTCTCTCTCTCTTCTTTCTTCCTCTCTCTCTCTCTCTCTCATCGCTCTCGTACTCATTTTTCCACCCCCTCTCTTCCTTCCTTCCCCTACCTCCTCTTCAATTTTCTTCTCCTTCTTCGTCGTCTTTCTAGTAGACGATTAGCGCGAGTTCTCAGAGGCTTTCATTGCCCCCCTGGTCTATTTGTCTCATACATTGAGTTCGCGTCTGTCGAACACCGTGAGAAACCGAGCGAAAAGAATTCATCGGTCACATTTCTGATCTTGAAGTTGGTCATTAACTGGAGAAGAATGTGAAAGAATCTAAAAGGCGGATTGATCACGCACACAACACACACACACACCACACACAACACACACACACACCAACACAACCACACATCACGTTGCGCGCGCACAGATGCAAAGCAATGTACTCAATCTTTTCTCTGACCCTCTCTCTCTGTGTCTGTCTGTTCTGTCTGTGTCTGTCTGTCTGTCTGCTGTCCTCTCTGTCTCTCTCTCGTCGTATCTCCTCTCTCTCTCTCTGTCTGATCTGTTGTCTGTCTGTCTTTTCTGTATCCCTATCTCTCCTCTCTCTCTCTCTCTCTCTCTCCTCTCTCTCTCTCCTCTCTCTCTCTCTCTCTCTCTTACGTATATTTTCCTAGCTCATTCTCAGGACTGACAGTTGCATACAAAGGGTGTTTGTGTGTCAGGTTGGCTTTTCAACAATAGGATCAACCACTGTAATTAGGAAAGCTCGGGAAACCTCTTTTCATAAGCATTTTCATGTTACTGTGAAAGAAGTTAATTATATCGGTCTACCCGCACGTGTGACGTAAACACACAACCTACCACGTTCATCCAAACCACACACTTAATTGTTCCTCTCCATGTGCCACCTTCACACACACACACACACACACACAAACGCGCGCGCGCGCGCGCGCACGTGCTCAACACACACTTCCTCACACTCCACATATATACAATACCACACACGTGTGCGCGCGTATAACACACACAACACACACTCCACACCCACACACACACACACACATATATTATATATAATATATATATTATATACACACACACACACACACACACTCACGCATATACACAACGATAATACGCAATCTTGTAGACGCACACACACACACGACCCATATACAACCCACTATGCATGCCCCCCTGCACAACAACACGCGCGCGCGCGAGCGCGCCCGAATGCACGCACGTGCACACCCTGTAGACTCGCACGCACGACACACACCACACACACACACACACACACACACACACACGCACACGTGAAGGTGGCAGATGGAGAGGAACAGTAAGTATGTGTTTGGAATTGAAAGTGTAGTGTGTGTTTACGCAAAACAGTGTATATATATTACACACACACACAACACACACACACACACACACAACAATGCTGAACCATATAAGTAGTGGGGGGAAACAAGTGCAGGTTAACAATTCTCCCATCATTATAGTAATGACTTAGCAAGATTTGAAATTGAGAGGGAAAAAAATTAAAGATGAAGTAAATGGGAAAATGTCCTATCATAAATATGAAACCCCTATCACTAGGA
>JADBJO010015627.1:12500-15000 GCA_016801955.1 Conus betulinus
GTGTGTGTGTGCATTTATCTGTCAGTGCCTATGAGAGGAACATGCATACCTACGTATTTCTCTCATATTCAAATATTCTATATTTCTTTATTTTTCTTTTGAAGAACGGGTGCCAGACAGCTGGTTAAAGTGGATTTCGGACAGAGGCCTTCTCCTATGCTGACACGTTGGTCACAGTTTGACACCTTACTGTCACATTTCTCAACCAGCATCAAAGACGGGGGAGGGTGGGGGGGGGGGTGGGGGGGGGGGTCGGGGGGGGGGGGGGGGGGGGGGGCACTGACATATAGCAACAGATGCAGCTTTTCATTGATGTTCTGCAAGACCTTGTGCTCGGGTGAGAAGACCGAAGGTGAAGATGAATTCTGTACCCAAAGAAAGACATTAGTTTTCTGTGGAATAACTGAGGCTGCTCGTATTGCCAGCAACCACGTACTCTTGTGAAACTTTGCTTTGGGCCTTTCAGATTTTCGCCTCAAACCTGTTCTGTGTTAAGAAACATCTTTTTGACCACTCTTCTTACATCATGTCTGAAGAGACTTGCTTCTGCATTTCACAACAGTATGGATCAAAACAAGCCAGCGTTCGTGTAGAGCACTTGAAACAAACGTCAAAATGTGTCTGAAGGAGAAAAAAATCATTCGTGTTTTAATGTCAGACGAAATTCATGTAGTACCTCAGATATCTTACAAAGCACACACACTGGAAAGTTCAGCTTCTAACTGTTCTACAAGTGTCAAATGAAGCCACTACAGCACAGATATTCATGACAGCCTCTTTGCTGTCTGAATGGAGAGGTGTTGTAGCAGCTGCCCCTGTCAAAACCATCAACGTCAGCCTGTTGCATGACGTGATCTGCAACTCCTGGAAACGCTTCACACAACGGGGTACATAGTCACTTGTATCATCTCGGACAACAAGAGGATCAACAAGAAAGCGTTCACTTCAATGTACGGGGAAGACATTTCAGGTTTCTGTTCAAAATCCCTTCAGAGCTGATGGAAGGCTATTTCTTCTGCTTTGACACAGTACATTTATTCAAGTGTATCAGAAATAACTGGACAGTCCAGAAGGATACGGGAAGAACCTTTGTCTTTCCTGCATTTCATGGGTGTGAGGATTCTACATTGAAAGCATTCCCCCCCTCCCCCTCCCCCCTCCCCCCCCCCCTCCCCTCCCCCCCCCCCCCCCCCCCCCCCCCCCCCCCCCCCCCCCCCCCCCCCCTCCCCCCCCCCACCCCCCCCCCCCCCCCCCCCCCCCCCCCCCCCCCCCCCCACCCCCAAACACACACAACACACACACAACACTTACACACATTGCATTGTGAAGAGAAATCGTCCATCAACCTGCTCTGAATCAAAAATGATTATGTCCAACACCCATTCAAAAACAAAATGTCATACTGGTGATGAAAATCTTTGACCAGCGGAACTTCACAGCTCCAGAGCTTTATGGCAGAACCGTGGCAGACTGACACCAGAGGAACTTCACAGCTCCAGAGCTTTATGGCAGAACGGTGGCAGACTGGCACCAGCGGAACTTCACAGCTCCAGAGCTTTATGGCAGAACCGTGGCAGACTGGCACCAGAGGAACTTCACAGCTCCAGAGCTTTATGGCAGAACCGTGGCAGACTGACACCAGAGGAACTTCACAGCTCCAGAGCTTTATGGCAGAACCGTGGCAGACTGACACCAGAGGAACTTCACAGCTCCAGAGCTTTATGGCAGAACGGTGGCAGACTGGCACCAGCGGAACTTCACAGCTCCAGAGCTTTATGGCAGAACCGTGGCAGACTGGCACCAGCGGAACTTCACAGCTCCAGAGCTTTATGGCAGAACCGTGGCAGACTTGCACCAGAGGAACTTCACAGCTCCAGAGCTTTATGGCAGAACGGTGGCAGACTTGCACCAGAGGAACTTCACAGCTCCAGAGCTTTATGGCAGAACCGTGGCAGACTGGCACCAGCGGAACTTCACAGCTCCAGAGCTTTATGGCAGAACGGTGGCAGACTGGCACCAGCGGAACTTCACAGCTCCAGAGCTTTATGGCAGAACCGTGGCAGACTGACACAGAGAGAAGCAGGGAGTTGTTGAACGTCATGGTAACATTGTGGAACACCTCGTTACTTGTGTACATACATGCACGTCAGTGTCGCATCTCATTGACCCCATCTTCGCATGTCTACATGTGTATACTCTCTCTCTCTCTCTCTCTCTCTCTCTCTCTGTCTCTCTCTCTCTCATCGCGCGCATGAGTCTTGAGTATCTTGAGTATTTGTGTGACTTTTATTCAAGTTTAAAAGGCTGTGCCAGTCTTGAATAAAAGTTACTCTGTGTTAGGTTTTCTTATGGGAGCAAAAAGTTACCCCACTCGTTTACTGTTTATTGTTTACCGTTCCCTGCCTCATTTCATTTCCAATTTCGTTTCGATTAAATCGAGGTTATTTGTATTTGTTTCTGTCCGTCTTTTGGTTTTTTTTTGTTTTTTTTTTTTTATCTC
>JADBJO010015627.1:27500-43162 GCA_016801955.1 Conus betulinus
CTTCATTATACAGAGCTTAATCTAGGACTTTTGAAAAAGGGAGGTAGTCCCCCCCCCCCCCCTCATATCAAAAAAAGGGGGGCACTCCCCCCCTCCAATCCCATGTTACATACATCCTCCCTTTGTACACAGACTTCAACACACCTTGACCAAATCATCTAGATTAAACAGCCACCTTGGGGCAACGTAAATACGTTTAGTTTCTTGTGTTTCAAACACAATTCACATCGCATCCCACCGGTCTTCAGCTTAGCCATCCAGGGCCACTTCTTCAGCCAATTGTCTTGAAACCGGTGTTCCCTTGCACCGGCACTCTTTTCGGGCTGCTTCTCCCAGCTTTTGGATGTAGTCGTGGTTTCTTCATGATCTTCTCCACCCTCGCATGGCACAGAATTTTTTTTTCTCCACTTTTCCTCCACGGAAGTCGAAGTCGAATAGGATGGGTGCACGCTTCATTTTGGAAAATATCCAATATGGTGCCTTAAACTCTTGAAACTTCTTGTCGGTGATCGAGATGGAGGAGATGAACGCCGCCGACTGGTTGATTCACACTAACAGCCAATGAAATATCAAGAAATTGTTTGCACCTGCTCAGTCCTAGTTTCAGTTTTTCAAGCAGACGACAAAGCGCCCACAATGGTAAGTGAAGAGGGCGGGCAGTCCTGCAACTGTGCAGGAGTCTGCCCGCGTTAAGACTCGATAATTGCGGGAAGGAACAGATTTTCGGGGGATTGTACCAATCCCACACTCTAGATTAAGCTCTGAATATACATGACCACTGCACTGTCCGCGGCCTCCAGTCTGCCATGGTACATGGGTGGGGGTGAAGAGTATCAGTTCTTTCTAGACCCTAACTGAAATCAGGGGACAAGAGATACAAAGGAGACAAGAATGACATAGTGGAGATTTAAAGATGTACACAGAATTCACAGTCCCTCGCATCCATACGTCCAGCTCAGTCCTAGACAAGTCATGATGAGGTCAGCAGGAAGACTATGAAGCATCAGGAATCCATGACACTGTAGTGTTGGGTCCATCCGCACACAGCATACTTCAAATGAAGCCATTTTCCCCTTTCTGATGCATGATCAACACTGTTGTTTGCTTACGCCACAATAGTTGGCATGATCCTTGGAGATCAGTGTGTGACGCTTTGTAAGATTATCTGTTTCATCAAAATGGTCAACGCATGTTGAATTACATGTACATTCACTGACTGCCATAAATTCTGCGACCACTGACAAACAAAATTACAAAGCATGTGAACACCCACATGTAATCATAGTTCTAAATCATCTCTCTCTCTTTTTTTTTCCTGCTAAATGAAGCATGAAATCCCAGCAGACTGTTTTTTGATGGAATGGCTCAAGTTGGTGATGATAGAATGTAAAGCCCTCATTTTCACCACAATCACAAGAGACCTAGTGATAGACGACAATCATGTGAACTTAATTGACACGACTCATTATCAGCATGAAGAGATCACTCTTAGCCATCACTACAGCTCTTGACAAAGCCAGATGAAGGCCTGAAAGGTTATTCCAATATGCTGTTAACAAACAAAACAAACATCTGACAAGTTGGATGAAAGGCCAAAACATCAAGGGGAGATCAGAAGTTGCACATCTTAGCACTCGGTTGTGGCTCTTTCTCAGATGTTCAGCTCTTGGTTTTCTTTTCTCCGAACTTTGTCATGGCACACACACACACACACACACACACACACACACACACACACAGTTTTCCATTCTACCATGGTCTTTTCTATTTCGGCTTCACGGTTTCCTCTGGTCCAGAACAATGCTGATTGATTATATTCATGAAACATGAGAGTTAAAAATCTCAATAATGGTAGGCATGATCGATGGTCTGACCTCTTCACACAGGATTCAAGCAAACGCAACACATTTTACAACAGCACTGTTGAACAATTAACTGTAAGTCACTAGTTCTATTACTGTAACCTAGCTTACCATACACCATCTCTTCAGGGCGGTCAACACCACACTACAACCACAAGAAAACAACAACTGACTCTGTGAACGACTTTACCCAAATCAAACTACTGGCAAGAAACATCATCGCACGAAAAGAATCATTAAATATACAGTACAAAGTAAAATGAAATCACTGACAGTTCCCCTGTGACAGTGGTTAAATTACCAGTCAATGTAATCTGACAGAACACATGGCTGAGCAGGGCAGGGAGGAAGGACAGAAGAGGACCAGGGGACAGGGGAGTGAAACGGGATGAAGGGCAGATAACAAACATCATTATTCTATTTCACACAATCCATTTGTCACGCAATCTTGACAGTTGCCGCAAATCATGTCCAGGACAAAAAAATCCTCTCACAATGACATCTGTTTTGACATCATCACAACTTTACACAGAGCTTTTTTATCGGACCTGCAACACAAGTCCGCTATATGTACTAGTATGTATCATCATTATAACATTTACAGCATGTTTTGTAATCATAAAAAAAAAAAATGATGAAAATAAACATTTATCATTAGCATGCGTACACAAATTTCAATGATAAAACGAACCTGTTTAAATAGAGCAGCAAAGCAACCTGCCAGCACTGCTGTGCTCATACACCATGGCCGACACACAAGGACACACCAGAGTTCACATGGCGTTCATCACAGACTGCAGAATAGCCAGCATCTCTCCCACCCAGTGGGACGCCACCATCACCTCTCATCCCTGCCCCTCTTTGCTCCTTCCAACACACACACGCACCCACCTATGAACATCCACTCCCCCCTTTCCTTTCTACTCTCCAACGCAACCCTGTTGTCCTCTCATGTCCAAATTCTTCCTCCACTTTCTTTCTCTGCACACGTAGAATACCACAGTATATACGGACTAATAAGGCAACACCTTTTCTCTCAAACTCTCTAACTGGGTGTTTCATGTTCCTAGATAAAGGTCCAGTCGCCATCCCACAGCCTCCCCATGGCCATTGGCAGTGAAGTGTCAGGGGTCCGCGCTATCCAGTGTATGGCACACTGGAAGGTGGAGCCTATCACTCTCCTTCTGCCGCTTCACCTGCCCTGAACAGAGTCAGGGTTCTTTTTTTTTTTTTTTTTTTTTTTTTTTTTTTTGCGTACGCAGGCGGATACTCCTGCGGACACTCCCTGTATAGACAGGCAAGGATTAATCCCATCTACCCAACAAAGGGAGTGGAGTTTTTGTGTGTATGACCTTTTCTTTTTATCCCACCATTAAAGCAGCAATACTCCATTTTTGGGGAAGATGCATGATATGTGTAACATGTCATCCATACCAACGGTCAAACTGGCCTTCTCTTCCGAAAGTTGGTGATGGGATTTTACGTGTGTGCAAGATGTTATGCGTGCATTCACACACGGAACTTTGGTTTATGGTCTCATTCGAAGGACTGTATGGGAAATGGAGTCAGAACTAATGTTAGCCCTGAGGGAAAAATCCCCCTGTACTGAAACGGCTTGGCAGAGATTCGAATCCGCAACCCCAAGATTACAAATCTGGCGCTCTACCACTGGGCTATTCCGGCCCGAGTCAGGGTTCAAACTCACAACTGTCTGGCCCTTGTACTTGCCATCTACCCTTCCTATAAGACTAACTCAGTTACCTCATGTTCAGCGTCTTCACTGTGATGACACTGATCATCCAATGCACATGGAAGCATCAAACTTCATGAATGAAGAGCATGTTTCAGTTCTCTGTGTTCAAGTACCATCACATTTTCATGTTTGAGTATATCAGCTACAGTGTCATGATCAGCAAAATGTATGTGCCCTTTATTCCAAAATGCCTTACTAAAACCTTGAACTTTTAGAACTGAGTTCCTTCTCCACAGTAGTTTGTAGTCTGAAAACCATGGCAACCACCATTCTCTTCTGTTCCCAGAGAGCGGCAGTGTCACTGCTGTTTCTTTCACACAGTGCTTGCTAGGTGTAGTCATTTTCATGCAGTGCACACTAAGTGTGTAATACCTGTAATTTTACAAATTCATATGCACACAAAAGAAACATCACCACTAACATTTTCTCCCTCCAACTCCTCCCCCCATCCTCAAGCTCAAATACAACTATATGTAAAGATTTGCACAGGACAACTATATGTAAAGATTTGCACAGGAAAACACCTAATAATGACACTATATGTAAGCACAGTCTGTTTCAATCAGCTCTCTTACCATACATAGCAGGAATTTTGACTTGATTTCACAGGTACATTCAAAACACACACACACACAAAAAAAAAAAAAAAAAAACAGAGTAAATCCTTCAGTCATCTGAAACAAAAACTTTGGCAATTTCAAAAAAAAAAAAAAAAAAAAGTGAGCAGATGGAGAAGGAAAGGACAACAAAAAAAGGTCTATATACCTATGGCAACTGTATACCAATTATTATTGTGAATTTTACTGGCAGTTTCCCCAACATGACGTGAAAATCAGCATGCATTTCAAACATGTGCACTGACAACCCCCACCTACCTCCCCCCACCTCACCACACTACTGTTCAAATTATCAGGTAATTGGGAACAAATAAAAAGAATCCTCGTGAACAATGTTCCCACCTCAACTGAACACCACTGCACACTTTCTTGCCGGCACTGATAAATGCATACATATGGCAGGAACTGCAAATTCCTGTCAGGTCCCCACTACAACTATCCTACAGGGGTCATGAACAGCGGGAGTGCCACAAATCTCTCCAGAGAAGGCAAACTTAATGGCTATACCAGATGAGCTGTTTAAGCACCATGGTTGGGGAGGTCCAGTCAAATCAGATAGTGTTGCAACTTTATCTCCACTGGCTTCACTGCATCTGCCTGAGTGTGAACGAAGGCTTCTAGCCTGTGATCCTTGGCCTGGAAGTTGTGCCCAGCTCCAGTCCAGCAGTGAAAACTTGCCCAAAGCAAGAACCTTGGGTCCAACAACAACACAGGGCTTCACATGACCTACAGATCATGGACTGAAATCGAAAATTACACACCAGAAAATACTTAAAAGGTATGAATGAATGTGTAGAGAAAATTAATCGAAGGGTAGGAAGACATTTTTACAACAAGAAGTCTCCAGATGTTTGTTGATTTCAATTGAAAACGGAATGGGGTGATCACATGTTAGCAAGAATACACTTGGTTCTGTTCAATGTAATTTCCTTTCATCTTTGTGCCCTATAGCCAGTCAGTATAGGTCCTCTATCTAGTTTGTAGGAAGAGATATGCTGATCTGGATCTTGGTGTTCGCAATTTACTTTTTTGAATAAACCCAAGAAAAACTTGCATGGAAGTATGAAACTCTCCCCCAAAATCACAACCCTTTCAATGATGTGAGGCCCCGCAACCAACCGTTATACAATCACAAACTCTCCTGGAATATTCAGTGAACACAAGGAAATGGCTTGATATGTTCAGGTTTTACCCACACTTCTTTGGTTTTCTCTATGGCAAGAGCAGCTCCAACTGTTTTCTGACTATTAATTATATTATGACTCGCCCTTAGCACTGGCTTGGGCAACAGACTGTGAGACTATAGATTTCACACTGACAGAGCTGACTGGCTCAGAGGATCCACGCCAACTATGTGGCTCAAACATCTCAAGTAGCAGTGTCTTTGTGGTTAAAGGACTCCCAAGGTCCACAACAAGAAAGGTCATGTCAAATGGATTGCCTGAGCCAAGATGAATTGCTCTGCTATGCTCAATAACAGTTGTTGACCACGTCCATTTAGAATGGCTGGCTAAAGTTTCTGAAGACATGAAAAGATAATCGTTTGACCCGATATTCAACATCTACACCATCTTGGGAATGTTCTCACCCCTGTGTGTGTGCATGCACATTCGTTACAAGTAAATACAAACGGCATGATATAACAATTGTGTGGCTGTCTGTTGACCTGTTCTGTGATCTTGCTGACAGGAAAAAACACTCTGACACTCTCATCAAAAACAATTCTCTGATACCCCTAACAGGTTAATTCCCATCAGACATTTTGAAGACAACCTTCACCAATGTAAAAATGCATACCCAGTTCCACAGTCTGAATGTCACTAGTTCATGAACGTTCCACACCTGATTGTCGGCCTTTCTTCTCTGAACCATCACCAGGTTTTGTTCAGACAGACCTCCCTCCTCATGAACTCATCCCAATGGACCAGTACCCCCCCACCCCCCACCCCCTTGCAGTGTCCAGTGGTGTGGTGAAAGGACACCAGTGTACTACACTCCACATAGCTTCTGCTGGCTACTCTGTACTCATTCAACCTTTTCATCATTCCTGGGCACTGCTGAACAGTGCCATCTACCTGTAACCGAGACATGCTCAGGTGACAGACTCATGCGCTCAAACGAATATCACTCCAGAACTGTACTAAGTACAGTTTTCAAATCCATCGTAATTATAACTAAAGCTTTGCATATAACAATGCTAAAGTTTTGAAGTCTCTGGACCCAAAACTAAACATCTATTGTTTACATTCAAACATGATGGAGTTAGGTAAAAATCTAAATAATGTTTGAGTTCATCAAAGCTTTGAATGTTCAGACACATTACATGATATTAAACGTGTTGCCAAACTATTTTGTTAGAACAGTGCAGAGTTTTTTTTTTTGCATCTATCTAGGTAGAATTGTTTACGAGATATTCAGATTCAAAATGAAGTTTCCAGGCTGTTCCTGTGATAATCAACGGTTCTATTTATCAAACATCAATGTCTGAAAACACACAACTGCTATACAATTACTTGGAAATATCCATGCAATTTTTCTTTTTTTCTGTTTGCATCATGGCCGACTAGTTTTTTGAGACAATAGACTGCAAGCGAAGTGTGCCTTCCACTCCAGCTGATCAGCCCTGACTGGCAGGGCAGGGGAGGCCACCCAGACTGTACACTCTGCAGGGCTGCAAGGGTTAAATAAGCCTTACTTTCGAATTGGCTGTCCGTCTTCATTTGTAGTCTGGGTCGTGTTCAGTAGTACTGCAGTCTGTTTTAGTCTCTAGGCTGTTCGCAGGAAGACTTGATGTGCTCTTCAGAACACAGGACTATTCTGAACACTTCGTTGCTCTTGGCCATTTTCTTCAGTACAAGTGCAAGGCCCACCATGAAAATGGGATTTGTGTTTCAGTCTCACTGGCCGAAAAGTGCATGTCAGTTTGGAAGCTTTCACTTCTACTGACCATCTTACAATGCTGAAGAGGTAAGTTGCTTGAACAAAAGTGAAAATCTGAATGAAAAGGGAATCTGGGGGGGGGGGGGGGGGGGGGGGGCGGGGGGGTTGTTTTTCTTTTTTTTGTGCAAGCTACACATACACTTTATAACTTTTTTTTTCTTCTGCGTGATCATTTTGGTTATGAGAATTTTCAGAGAATTTCGCTGTAAGATAATGTACTAATATCCACAAATGTATGAGTGTATGAGCATGTCATATCCATCAAAACAAGTGCACACACATGTTCATGTACAGACACGGTGTGTGTGTGTGTGTGTGTGTGTGTGTGTGTGTGTGTGTGTGAGTGTGAGTGTACATAAATCTTAAATATACAAATCCTTTCCTTATCATGTGTGTTCATTTCCCGATTTAAAAGTAAAATCCATTTGCACACTTCTACCTTTTACAATCAGCACCCACTTACAGGCGCACAAAAATGCTGCAACTACTTCACTTCTTCAGAATGACATCACTTGCCAACTTAGCAATGAATACAGCCTGAGGAGGCTACTCCGCTTCAAGTGAATGACATTCTTATTCTCTCTCTCTCTCTCTCTCTCTCTTTCCCTCTCTCTCTCTCTCTCTCACACACACACACACACACACATACGCACATGGAAACACACAAGAAAGATTTCCGTCATGCAAAAAAAAAAAGTCTCAGAACAAAACACAGACAATCAAAACAATGGCAATGGAAAGTAGCTGGCAATTTCTTTTCTACTGGAATGTAAAGGGCGTTCTGTTTATGGGAAACAAGTGCAGCGCTTCCAGAACACTGCATTCACACTATGTCACACAGGAATCAGGAGCAACCCCATGGACATTTTCTTTTGCTTTTCTTTTTTCCTATTCAAATCTTTTTTCATTTCTCTCTTTTTCAAACTTTTGAAAACTTTTAAAAACAAATAAATCCATGAAGCATGTTAAAAGTGAAATACTATTGTACGGTAGGCAGCTATAAATAAGACCAACAGACAACCTGACGTTGTCATATGACAGAATACAGGTAAACCTCAGGATTCAGTCTTAAGCAACTGACCCAAACTGCAACCCTCCACAGCAGGAACTGATGGGGATCACAGTTGTCTAAAAGTTTCATTTGACGTGAGTGTACACTAGCCCTGACTTGTCTAAAAGTTCCATTTGACGTCAGTGTACACTAGCCCTGACTTGTCTAAACTTTCCATTTGACGTGAGTGTACACTAGCCCTGACTTGTCTAAATTTTCCATTTGACGTCAGTGTACACTCGCCCTGACTTGTCTAAATTTTCCATTTGACGTCAGTGTACACTAGCCCTGACTTGTCTAAATTTTCCATTTGACGTGAGTGTACACTAGCCCTGACTTGTCTAAAAGTTCCATTTGACGTGAGTGTACACTAGCCCTGACTTGTCTAAATTTTCCATTTGACGTGAGTGTACACTAGCCCTGACTTGTCTAAAAGTTCCATTTGACGTGAGTGTACACTAGCCCTGACTTGTCTAAAAGTTCCATTTGACGTGAGTGTACACTAGCCCTGACTTGTCTAAAAGTTCCATTTGACGTGAGTGTACACTAGCCCTGACTTGTCTAAAAGTTCCATTTGACGTGAGTGTACACTAGCCCTGACTTGTCTAAAAGTTCCATTTGACGTGAGTGTACACTAGCCCTGACTTGTCTAAAAGTTCCATTTGACGTGAGTGTACACTAGCCCTGACTTGTCTAAAAAGTCCATTTGACGTGAGTGTACACTAGCCCTGACTTGTCTAAAAGTTCCATTTGACGTGAGTGTACACTAGCCCTGACTTGTCTAAATGTTTCATTTGACGTGAGTGTACACTAGTCCTGACTTGTCTAATTTTTTCATTTGATGTGAGTGTACACTAGCCCTGACTTGTCTAAATTTTTCATTTGACGTGAGTGTACACTCGCCCTGACTTGTCTAAATTTTCATTTGACGTCAGTGTACACTCGCCCTGACTTGTCTAAATTTTCCATTTGACGTGAGTGTACACTAGCCCTGACTTGTCTAATTTTTGCATTTGACGTGAGTGTACACTCGCCCTGACTTGTCTAAAATTTTTCATTTGACGTGAGTGTACACTAGCCCTGACTTGTCTAATTTTTTCACTTGACGCGAGTGTACACTAGTCCTGACTTGTCTAAAATTTTCATTTCATGTGAGTGTACACTAGCCCTGACTTGTCAGTTTTTTCATTTGATGTGAGCATAAATTAGCAAACACATTTGTATTCCATGACCCTGTTTAAGATGAGAGAGCAAGCAAGGGAGGACACTTGCTCTAATGACTTGACTGAACTGTTTTAACTGGACAAGCTGCAAAGGACACCGGCCAGTTTGATCATTTCACTTCAAACAGATATGAAAATGACTACAGCCTTTTACATGTGCATCACCCACCTGTACAGCTTTGTTTTTTCTTTTTTTTTTATCATACATCATTTTTCTTTCAGCCTTGGGAGCTATGTACGTGTGTGACTTCGACTGAAGTCATTCACACTGTAAACAATTTGCATCGAATGTTGCATGGGTTTTGCTTATGAACAACATACAAACCCTTAACAAAAAGGGATAGAAACCCACACACCCTCATTTCTGGGATTGTAAAATGCTGACTGTGTGAAGTAGTGCATGGAATGGTCCATGTCCGTCAGACCTCACTGCTCCACATGCCTCAGTCTGCACCGTCAGGCAACAGCGTCAGGCAACAGCATCTCACAGCCCACAGCCCACCTCACAGCCCACAGCCCACCTCACAGCCCACAGCCCACCTCAAAGCCCAAAGCCCACCTCAAAGCCCACAGCCCACCTCACAGCCCACAGCCCACCTCACAGCCCACAGCCCACCTCACAGCCCACAGCCCACCTCAAAGCCCAAAGCCCACCTCACAGCCCACCTCAAAGCCCACAGCCCACCTCACAGCCCACCTCACAGCCCACCAACCCACCTCACAGCCCACCAACCCCTTCATCACACCGCTTCATCCACTATGTGTATTTTCACAAGGAAAAGCTTCACCTACACAACATTTACAAACATTTCCAATAGCTGAATACCACAGCATGCAGTCCCTCCAAGAAAATAATAGTTATATATGTCAACTCTAAAACTTCCTATGTGGCAGTTCAGATATTCCCCCCCCCCCCACCCACCCACCCCCCACCACTCAACCTGTGCCCCTTCTGGTATTATCAATGTTTAATGCCAATCAAACAAGTACTTCTGTCACTTAAACATCGTATATAGCAATAATAAAAAAAAAAAAAAAAAAACATTTACACTACTGTGCTGTCATTCATTTCAACTGATTTGCTGACATACTTTTCAATACTTAAAATTCGTTAAAATTGATGCACTCTTTAAAAAAAAAAAGAGGTTTTTTTTCTGTTGCTGAAAAAAAGGGACCACCATGTTCAATGAACATACAATCACATGACATCCACCGTGATAGCCTCAGTGATTGCGTAACATGACTTAACACAATTTGTCAATTCATCTACGACACGACAATCTAAATCATAACGACAAACTGGGGCTTGAAGGGGACATCAAGTGAAGAGACAACTTAATCACAACCGCCAGATGAGACGTGAAGTACTGGCCAGTACTCAGTACTGGCCACAACTAGACTAATTCTAACTGAAATGTGGTGCAAATCAATGTTGGAAATTCACAGATTTAACTACAGTGAACAAAGCCATGTAAACAAATGCACTAATGTCACATCTGCTGGACTGGCACAGCAGTACAGACTGTAAGCTTGCTGCCACAGCTGACTCAAACTTAGGCGGGACTTAGTGCTGAGCAGGCGGGCGATGACAGGGCTCTTTGGAGCAGTCAAGCACCTTGTAGCATAAGCATGTGCTGTGTATGGTTTGCCTACACAAGTCCATTAGCCACGCTGAAAAAAAAAATTCAAGTGAACACTATATCAACACACACACACAGACACAGACACACACACAGATACACAGACACACACACACACACACACACACACAGAGAGGAAGACTGTGAAAGAGAACTCCTTGTCAATTAGTGGTAGGTACGAAGGAAGCCGGGAGGGGGGCAGAGAAGAACTATACATGGCAAAACGAAGGATACTATTGTTCATTTTATAAAGTATCAGAAATTCAAATTAAAACAAAAAATTAAAAAAAAAGAAAAAAAAGAAAAAAGAAAAGGACGCCTGAAATACGAGAGATAGTGCCAGGATCGGGGTGGAGGATGGGGGCAGGAAAAGAGAAAGACTTGGAAACAGACTCAGGAAGAGATCATAATCATGTAAGACTTGCCTTATTAGCAAGAGAGAAAAAGAAGAATGTGAGAGAGAGAGAGAAACACTGCGGGAAAGACTCGGTCATAAAAAGATCACTGCTTTTTATTTCAGCAAATGAACACTTTGAACTGTGGCCTCTTGTGCACTTGATCAGAACCCACATTTGAGGCATCGCAGTCGAGCCAACGTCATCTACTATTATCTATGTCCCAGCAATGAAAGTAAACAACATGGCAAAGTCCTCGAAATTAAAACATTAGTGCAATCAGGGTGATTTTCTTGAAAACAGGTGGGGTTTCAGACAAAATATCACTAAGAGATTATTTTCCTGCTGAGCAATGAATGTCTGTGGACCAGTTTATCTTTTTTTTCACCTGATGTCCCCTTCATGCCCAGGGAAGGAAAGAAATACGAGCCTCCGCCATTTCCACAACAGAATAACTGCACCATCCACTGATCTCTAAAAACTGCTATTGATACATGCACATTTCATCATGATCAGTGAAACTACAGATTTAAGAGGAACAGGGTATATACATCAATTATACCCTTAATTCGCAACCACCCAGTTTATTTCCACAATGCAAGGAACCATACAAGGTTCAAGAGCTGCTGTGAAACTGACATACACATGCACAGACCATGGTGTTGGTGTGGTGATCAGAACTCAGTGAACTTAACGTCCAATGAGTGTAATATCTGTTCCATCTGTTCTCAACTACTTATGAAAACACTTTTTTAAAAAAAAAAAAAAAAAAAAAAAAAAAAGAAAAAAGCAACAGAGAAAAAATACCTTGGAGCAGTCCAAATCGTCTCTTCTAACCCAATTCATACACAAATGGACAGCAGGCTGAGTTTCAGATTCTCTTCGTTTCCTTAATTCTTCTTCCTAACTAGACTTCTTGCCCTTGGATGTAGACCTGAATCCAAATCCAGTGTCTGCCACTCGTCGTCATCCTCATCAGCCCATACATCATTGTCCCATCCAGAGTTGGCGTTGCCGCTAGACGTCCCCGTCTCCTCAACACCCAGATCCAGAAGGTTCCCTACCAGTGGCTCCCTCTGCTTGCCAGGGGAGGTAAACCCACTGTCCCACTGTGCATCATTCCACTCGTCCCCTTTGGAAGCCGAAGATTTGTTTTTGGAACCTGACGAAGGTCGTTTGGTGGTCTTTGGGGGGTTTCTTGGCTGGGGCTGTCTTGTCCTTGTTGAGCATGCTTTTGTATGGGGAGTCCTCATTGAGCCAGGCCTCCAGGTCTTCCTCATTGCCGGCCGACCAGTCATTGGAGGTGGGGCCTCTGGGTGTTTGTTGTGGTCTTGTTGCCGCTGTTGCTGTCCTCCTGCCCCCATTCACCACCCCAGGAATCTCCCCAGGAGTCTCTCATCATCCGACAGCAGACGATTGCCACTGGAATCCCTGCCAGAGATAAACCACACTGGTCAGGTCCAGGTTTCACAGCAAGTGGGATGAAAGGGTTTCTCTACTCCTTGTAAATCAGTAAAAAGAACAAAAACAGAGGGCTTACATTACCCCCCATCCCCCTTCCCCCCAATGAAACATTCCTGGCAGTGGGAAAGTGGAGCGAGGGATTCCTTCTTTGAGAACTGTGGCCTATCTCATCCAATTGAAATGATGTTTTGCCACAATGTGACTCATGTATTAGCAAGCTCAAAGTGAGACTGTGCATATGGAGTTTCACTTTCATCAAGGATATCCTGCAGCATGTGGACTAATTGATATACGTTACATTGCACTAAAAAATATTATTTTAAAAAGCCAAAATGGCCGAAAAGTGACATCTGACTCTAACTGTGGCCAACAGGTGACATCCCACACTGTGGCCAACAGGTGACATCCGACTCTAACTGTGGCCAACAGGTGACATCCCACACTGTGGCCAACAGGTGACATCCGACTCTAACTGTGGCCAACAGGTGACATCACACTCTAACTGTGGCCAAATGGTGACATCCCACTCTAACTGCGGCCAACAGGTGACATCACACTTTAACTGTGGTCAAATGGTGACATCCCACTCTAACTGTGGCCAAATGGTGACATCCCACTCTAACTGTGGCCAACAGGTGACATCACACTAACTGTGGCCAACAGGTGACATCACACTAACTGTGGCCAACAGGTGACATCACACTAACTGTGGCCAACAGGTGACATCCCACTCTAACCGTGGCCAAACAGGTGACATCAGACTAACTGTGGCCAACAGGTGACATCACACTCTAACTGTGGCCAACTGGTGACATCACACTAACTGTGGCCAACAGGTGACATCACACTAACTGTGGCCAACAGGTGACATCACACTAACTGTGGCCAACAGGTGACATCACACTAACCGTGGCCAACAGGTGACATCACACTAACTGTGGCCAAACAGGTGACATCACACTAACCGTGGCCAGCAGGTGACATCAGACTCTAACTGCGGCCAACTGGTGACATCACACTCTAACTGTGGCCAACTGGTGACATCCGACTTTAACTGTGGCCAACAAGGTGACATCCGACTCTAACTGTGGCCAACAGGTGACATCAGACTCTAACTGCGGCCAACAGGTGACATCCCACTCTAACTGTGGCCAACAGGTGACATCAGACTAACTGTGGCCAACAGGTGACATCACACTAACCGTGGCCAACAGGTGACATCCCACTCTAACTGTGGCCAACAGGTGACATCAGACTAACTGTGGCCAACAGGTCACATCAGACTCTAACTGCGGCCAACAGGTGACATCACACTCTAACTGCGGCCAACAGGTGACATCACACTCTAACTGTGGCCAACTGGTGACATCACACTCTAACTGTGGCCAACAGGTGACATCCCACACTGTGGCCAACAGGTGACATCCCACACTGTGGCCAACAGGTGACATCAGACTCTAACTGTCCGCCAACAGGTGACATCACACTAACTGTGGCCAACAGGTGACATCACACTCTAACTGCGGCCAACAGGTGACATCACACTCTAACTGCGGCCAACTGGTGACATCACACTAACTGTGGCCAACTGGTGACATCACACTAACTGTGGCTAACTGGTGACATCACACTAACTGTGGCCAACTGGTGACATCACACTAACTGTGGCCAACTGGTGACATCACACTAACTGTGGCCAACAGATGACATCACACTAACTGTGGCCAACAGGTGACATCACACTAACTGTGGCCAACTGTGACATCACACTAACTGTGGCCAACAGGTGACATCACACTAACTGTGGCCAACAGGTGACATCACACTAACTGTGGCCAACAGGTGACATCACACTAACTGTGGCCAACTGGTGACATCACACTAACTGTGGCCAACAGGTGACATCACACTAACTGTGGCCAACAGGTGACATCACACTATCCGTGGCCAACAGGTGACATCACACTAACTGTGGCCAACTGGTGACATCACACTAACTGTGGCCAACAGGTGACATCACACTAACTGTGGCCAACAGGTGACATCACACACTAACTGTGGCCAACAGGTGACATCACACTAACTGTGGCCAACTGGTGACATCACACTAACTGTGGCCAACAGGTGACATCACACTAACTGTGGCCAACAGGTGACATCACACACTAACTGTGGCCAACAGGTGACATCCACACTAACTGTGGCCAACAGGTGACATCACCTAACTGTGGCCACAGGTGACATCACACTAACTGTGGCCAACAGGTGACATCACACTAACTGTGGCCAACAGGTGACATCACACTAACTGTGGCCAACAGGTGACATCACACTAACTGTGGCCAACAGGTGACATCACACTCTAACTGTGGCCAACAGGTGACATCACACTAACTGTGGCCAACAGGTGACATCACACTAACTGTGGCCAACAGGTGACATCACACTCTAACTGTGGCCAACAGGTGACATCACACTAACTGTGGCCAACAGGTGACATCACACTAACTGTGGCCAACAGGTGACATCACACTCTAACTGTGGCCAACAGGTGACATCACACTAACTGTGGCCAACAGGTGACATCACACTAACTGTGGCCAACAGGTGACATCACACTCTAACTGTGGCCAACAGGTGACATCACACTAACTGTGGCCAACAGGTGACATCACACTCTAACTGTGGCCAACAGGTGACATCACACTCTAACTGTG
>JADBJO010015628.1:0-37500 GCA_016801955.1 Conus betulinus
ATATGGAAAGATTGTGAGGAAAGGTTCAAGGCACATTCCAAGAAGACTTGAAACTTAGGGCAGGGGTTGCAACTGACTTGTCCTCATAGAGCTGGGAAAGCAATCGTCGTCACTCCGATGTGGCACTAAAAGGAAAAGCTCCTGGCTGCAGCAAAAAAATCTTGGAAGGTGAAGCTACGTTCCGGTGAGAGGGCTTTCCACAGAGAATCCAGGCAAAACGCAGCTCTTCGCCTGCTGACGAGAAGCGAGCAATGGCAGGAGGGCAAGGCTCCGCTTTGATAAGCTGGTGACTGACGTTGGCACTTTCGTCTTCAATCTGACCACAGAGCAAAAGTCCAGAAACAACCCAACGAGGTCAGCGTCATGGGGATACGAATGGAAATCGGGTCAACCCAGCAATACAGTCAACCACTGAGCAGCGACAAAGAAGCGCATCCGGTGGGGCGGGTGGGAATGACGGTTAAGCAAAGACCGCAGTCAGTGTGCTCAGACTCGCAAACAGCGTAACATGCATACAAAAGGTGCCTTTTTGAAAACGCAAGCACTAGTTTGCATGACCATGTTCAGTCTTCTGTATCAAAGTCGTTTCTTTTCTTTTGTGTCCTGGAATATTGAAGGTCTTGCTAATAATCCCCAAGGTCCAGATTAAAAAAAAAAAACTGCATCACGCAATATGTTCTTTGCTTGTGGAAACGTTCACTTCTCCGAAATCTGACTTCAATTCTACATTCCCCGTCTATAAACCGTCCCAAATGGGGTATTGGTCTGGTGGTAATTGTTGTGTGATAAAAAAAAAGGTAGGTTGGGGGGGGGGGGGGGGGAGGGGTGGGGGGGGGGATTTGTAGACATCACTGAAACAAAGATTGACGCTGTTTGCTGTATCAAACTCAGTAAAGGGCTGTTCTTGGAATACAAAGATGTCAGTTTTATAGGCATATATAACCATCCGATAACCGGTAAGTACAAAAAAGCAAGGAATATTTATGCTCATTTTTATTCTCTCTTTGAACTGGGCGAAGATTTTCACTATGTAATTTGTGGTGAATCAAATGCACGGATAGGTGACTGAAACTTAGATGGTGGCATTGCTTTTGGTCAGGGTTGTATGTTTACAAGGAAATCAAAAGATAAGGTCGTTAACTGCTTCGGCAAAGATTTGATAGAACTCTGTTTAACTTTCCAACTAACATCTCTGAATGGCTTATGTCCAGGGGATGAGTTTGGCAGTTTTTAACATCTTATCAGAATGCAGAAACAGTGTTCTGGACTATTTTCTCTGTTCAGTGGAACTTTTGCCAACAGCAGTATGAAGATCGACAGTCGTGTGGAGTCAAACCATATGCCAGGTACACTTTACATCAACACGTCTGTAAAGGATAACGGTTATAACAGTGGAGAAGCTTAAATGGGATCCGTACAAACCTTCTTTGTTTTCGGAACGTCTGTGCTCTCCCGACTCTGAAACCATGATAAAAGACGTTTTGGATGTAGTCGAATAAAGTATAGATTTTGCTTTGGAAATGTTTTATACTTAATATGTGACTGGATGCGGGACAGTGCATAAAACAGACCCACGCAAAAAGCTCAGAAAAGAAATGAATCGTTTGACAAAAAGTTGTATGACAAAAAAAAAGCGTAAAGCGGACAGAGCTTAACACAAGTTGAATCGTTACGGTGATGTCACCGATCAAATGATGTACAGCAGCCGAGGGTCGGAACACCAATCACTTCTACATCAAAAAAAGGAAACATCATCGAAACCAACTGCTTAAGTGTTTTGCTAAAAATGGCCGTAGTAAGTTCTAGCCAACGATTAAGAAAGCAAAAAGAAAGCTACCAGATGTCCCAAACATTGATATTACTAGGTGGCAAAGCCATTTTGAGAGCGTATTGAGCTCTGATGGTAATAACCTAGCACAGGAAAACGAGCACGTTGAATACAGTCCTGAGAAAGGAAGTTTATATGCCAGAACTGGATGATCAGACGATAGAACAGGAAGTTCCGTCAGGCTAGCAGAAGACTTTGACCCGGGAACAGCTGGCACTCTTTGAATTGAATCCATCTCTGTACCGTGTTTTTCCTGGCATACATGTGCTAGTGGACTAATGTGTGTATTGTGACTGATGTGTGTATTGTCGCTGATGTGTGTGTTATCACTGATGTGTGTACCATGACAGTGTTGCACGCGTTCAATTGAATCCAGCTCTGTGCGGTATTTTTCTCACATGTGTTAGTGGACTTGTGTGCGTATTTTGACTGTTCTGTGCATCGTAACTGATATATGTATTGTAACTGATGTGTGCATTGTCACTCATGTG
Source organism: Conus betulinus (assembly GCA_016801955.1). Taxonomy (NCBI): domain Eukaryota; kingdom Metazoa; phylum Mollusca; class Gastropoda; order Neogastropoda; family Conidae; genus Conus; species Conus betulinus. The sequence goes on from JADBJO010015628.1 coordinate 2,320, forward strand.
TATTGTCAATGTACTGCCGTCTTTGAATTGAATCCAGCTCTGCACCGTGCTTCTGATGCATGTGCTAATGAACTGATGTGGACGTTTGTGATTCTGTTGCACAGTGGACAAGGGAACAGGGGTCCTGGACTATCCAGGAGGGCCCATACCAGTGCTCGATTCTCCCCCTACGCCCATAGTGGCAATGAAGGTGTTGCTGGTCAAAGGACTCGGGGCTCTAGGATAGGTCCCCCAGCAGCTGCTGTAGGTCTGTTTAGCGCAGACACTCACGGAAGCAACTCCACCACATACAGCAGGCACAACCCGTCGCGCACAGCACCATGGAGTTTGTGAGTGCTTGGCAGTCCACTCCAACACAGGTACGTAAGCAAACAGACAGCACAGGGTTCATCTCGGCGCTGGAGGCCAGCAACCCTCTGCCCGATGATGAACCCTTGCCATCCACATCCACCACTAGGTCCCCAGGGCAGCAGCCATGGCGGGTGCTTTCACTCACCAATCTTCTGTGCCTGTCTTGTCTTTGACTGTAATGTCCGAATCCTATTAAGACCAGGCTAGGGAGTGGGAGGTAGAAAGGTTGGAGGTGGTAGAGGATTGGGAAGCAGGGGAGGAAGAAGACCAACAGCCTCCTCCCACAAGACCAATCTGCACCACCTATGGTTGTGGGGGAGAGGGAGCAGGCCGACAGCCCCCTCCCACAGGACCAACCTATGGTACCTGTGGTTGTCGATAGGGCAGACCCAGCAGCCCTTCAGAAGTGGAGGAGCCACAGCCACACAGGCCTAGGGAACATCAGCCTGCTCTGGCAATAGGACAGCTGCTGTTGCGTCGCTCTACCCATGTCAGAGGGCCCCTGAGCGGTATCAATCCTACTAAGACCAGGGCCAGGCCAGGAGCATAACTGGAGGAGGAGGGCCCGGCGTTAATCGTCGCCCTCATGTTTCAGGCTACAGAATCCGTCCAAACCTGAAAGAGTTTCTACCATGTTCCTGAGGTGGCCGTAAAGAAGAAATTGTCTTGTGCAGATGGTGGGGGTTTGATGTAGGTCAGAGATAGACCAGGGTTGAAAACGTTCACTTCTCCGAAATCTGACTTCAATTCTACATTCCCCATCTATAAAACCGTCCCAAATGGGGTATTGGTCTGGTGGTAATTGTTGTGTGATAAAAAAAAAGTAGGTAGGTTGGGGGGGGGGGGATTTGTAGACATCACTGAAACAAAGATTGACGCTGTTTGCTGTATCAAACTCAGTAAAGGGCTGTTCTTGGAATACAAAGATGTCAGTTTTATAGGCATATATATAATCATCCGATAACCGGTAAGTACAAAAAAGCAAGGAATATTTATGCTCATTTTTATTCTCTCTTTGAACTGGGCGAAGATTTTCACTATGTAATTTGTGGTGAATCAAATGCACGGATAGGTGACTGAAACTTAGATGGTGGCATTGTTTTTGATCAGGGTTGTATGTTTACAAGGAAATCAAAAGATAAGGTCGTTAACTGCTTCGGCAAAGATTTGATAGAACTCTGTTTAACTTTCCAACTAACATCTCTGAATGGCTTATGTCCAGGGGATGAGTTTGGCAGTTTTAAAACATCTTATCAGAATGCAGAAACAGTGTTCTGGACTATTTTCTCTGTTCAGTGGAACTTTTGCCAACAGCAGTATGAAGATCGACAGTCGTGTGGAGTCAAACCATATGCCAGGTACACTTTACATCAACACGTCTGTAAAGGATAACGGTTATAACAGTGGAGAAAGCTTAAATGGGATCCGTACAAACCTTCTTTGTTTTCGGAACGTCTGTGCTCTCCCGACTCTGAAACCATGATAAAAGACGTTTTGGACGTAGTCGAATAAAGTATAGATTTTGCTTTGGAAATGTTTATACTTAATATGTGACTGGATGCGGGACAGTGCATAAAACAGACCCACGCAAAAAGCTCAGAAAAGAAATGAATCGTTTGACAAAAAGTTGTATGACAAAAAAAAGCGTAAAGCGGACAGAGCTTAACACAAGTTGAATCGTTACGGTGATGTCACCGATCAAATGATGTACAGGCAGCCGAGGTCGGAACACCAATCACTTCTACATCAAAAAGAGGAAACATCATCGAAACCAACTGCTTAAGTGTTTGCTAAAAAATGGCCGTAGTAAGTTCTAGCCAACGATTAAGAAAGCAAAAAGAAAGCTACCAGATGTCCCCAACATTGATATTACTACTAGGTGGCAAAGCCATTTTGAGAGCGTATTGAGCTCTGATGGTAATAACCTAGCACAGGAAAATGAGCACGTTGAATACAGTCCTGAGAAAGGAAGTTTATATGCCAGAAACTGGATGATCAGACGATAGAACAGGAAGTTCCGTCAGGCTAGCAGAAGACTTTGACCCGGGAACAGCTGGCACTCTTTGAATTGAATCCATCTCTGTACCGTGTTATCCTGGCATACATGTGCTAGTGGACTAATGTGTGTATTGTGACTGATGTGTGTATTGTCGCTGATGTGTGGTGTTATCACTGATGTGTGTACCATGACAGTGTTGCACGCGTTCAATTGAATCCAGCTCTGTGCGGTATTTTTCTCACATGTGCTAGTGGACTTGTGTGCGTATTTTGACTGTTCTGTGCATCGTAACTGATATATGTATTGTAACTGATGTGTGCATTGTCACTCATGTGTATTGTCAATGTACTGCCGTCTTTGAATTGAATCCAGCTCTGCACCGTACTTCTGATGCATGTGCTGGTGAACTGATGTGGACGTTGTGATTCTGTTGCACAGTGGACAAGGGAACAGGGGTCCTGGACTATCCAGGAGGGCCCATACCAGTACTCGATTCTCCCCCTACGCCCATAGTGGTAATGAAGGTGTTGCTGGTCAAAGGACTCGGGGCTCTAGGATAGGTCCCCCAGCAGCTGCTGTAGGTCTGTTTAGCGCAGACACTCACGGAAGCAACTCCACCACATACAGCAGGCACAACCCGTCGCACAGCACCATGGAGTTTGTGAGTGCTTGGCAGTCCACTCCAACACAGGTACGTAAGCAGACAGACAGCACAGGGTTCATCTCGGCGCTGGAGGCCAGCAACCCTCTGCCCGATGATGATGAACCCTTGCCATCCACATCCACCACTAGGTCCCCAGGGCAGCAGCCATGGCGGGTGCTTTCACTCACCAATCTTCTGTGCCTATCTTGTCTTTGACTGTAATGTCCGAATCCTATTAAGACCAGGCTAGGGAGTGGGAGGTAGAAAGGTTGGAGGTGGTAGAGAGATTGGGAAGCAGGGGAGGAAGAAGACCAACAGCCTCCTCCCACAAGACCAATCTGCACCACCTGTGGTTGTGGGGGAGGGAGCAGGCCGACAGCCCCCTCCCACAGGACCAACCTATGGTACCTGTGGTTGTCGATAGGGCAGACCAGCAGCCTCCTTCAGAAGTGGAGGAGCCACAGCCACACAGGCCTAGGGAACATCAGCCTGCTCTGGCAATAGGACAGCTGCTGTTGCGTCGCTCTACCCATGTCAGAGGGCCCCTGACCGGTATCAATCCTACTTAAGGCGCCAGGAGCATAACTGGAGGAGTAGGGCCCGGCGTTAACCGTCGCCTCATGTTTCAGGCTACAGAATCCGTCCAAACCTGAAAGAGTTTCTACCATGTTCCTGAGGTGGCCATAAAGAAGAAACTGTCTTGTGCAGATGTGGGGGTTTGATGTAGGTCAGAGATAGACCAGGGTTGAAAACGTTCACTTCTCCGAAATCTGACTTCAATTCTACATTCCCCGTCTATAAAACCGTCCCAAATGGGGTATTGGTCTGGTGGTAACCGTCCCAAATGGGGTATTGGTCTGGTGGTAATTGTTGTGTGATAAAAAAAAAGGTAGGTTGGGGAGGGGGGGATTTGTAGGCATCACTGAAACAAAGATTGACGCTGTTTGCTGTATCAAACTCAGTAAAGGGCTGTTCTTGGAATACAAAGATGTCAGTTTTATAGGCATATATAATCATCCGATAACCGGTAAGTACAAAAAAGCAAGGAATATTTATGCTCATTTTTATTCTCTCTTTGAACTGGGCGAAGATTTTCACTATGTATTTGTGGTGAATCAAATGCACGGATTGGTGACTGAAACTTAGATGGTGGCATTGTTTTTGGTCAGGGTTGTATGTTTACAAGGAAATCAAAAGATAAGGTCGTTAACTGCTTCGGCAAAGATTTGATAGAACTCTGTTTAACTTTCCAACTAACATCTCTGAATGGCTTATGTCCAGGGGATGAGTTTGGCAGTTTTAACATCTTATCAGAATGCAGAAACAGTGTTCTGGACTATCTTCTCTGTTCAGTGGAACTTTTGCCAACAGCAGTATGAAGATCGACAGTCGTGTGGAGTCAAACCATATGCCAGGTACACTTTACATCAACACGTCTGTAAAGGATAACGGTTATAACAGTGGAGAAGCTTAAATGGGATCCGTACAAACCTTCTTTGTTTTCGGAACGTCTGTGCTCTCCCGACTCTGAAACCATGAAAAAAGACGTTTTGGATGTAGTCGAATAAAGTATAGATTTTGCTTTGGAAATGTTTTACTTAATATGTGACTGGATGCGGGACAGTGCATAAACAGACCCACGCAAAAAGCTCAGAAAAGAAATGAATCGTTTGACAAAAAGTTGTATGACAAAAAAAAGCGTAAAGCGGACAGAGCTTAACACAAGTTGAATCGTTACGGTGATGTCACCGATCAAATGATGTACAGGCAGCTGAGGTCGGAACACCAATCACTTCTACATCAAAAAAGGAAACATCATCAAAACCAACTGCTTAAGTGTTTGCTAAAAAAATGGCCGTAATAAGTTCTAGCCAATGATTAAGAAGCAAAAAGAAAGCTACCAGATGTCCAAAACATTGATATTACTAGGTGGCAAAGCCATTTTGAGAGCGTATTGAGCTCTGATGGTAATAACCTAGCACAGGAAAATGAGCACGTTGAATACAGTCCTGAGAAAGGAAGTTTATATGCCAGAACTGGATGATCAGACGATAGAACAGGAAGTTCCGTCAGGCTAGCAGAAGACTTTGACCCGGGAACAGCTGGCACTCTTGAATTGAATCCATTTCTGTACCGTGTTTTCCTGGCATACATGTGCTAGTGGACTAATGTGTGTATGTGACTGATGTGTGTATTGTCGCTGATGTGTGTGTTATCACTGATGTGTGTACCATGACAGTGTTGCACGCGTTCAATTGAATCCAGCTCTGTGCGGTATTTTTCTCACATGTGCTAGTGGACTTGTGTGCGTATTTTGACTGTTCTGTGCATCGTAACTGATATATGTATTGTAACTGATGTGTGTATTGTCACTCATGTGTATTGTCAATGTACTGCCGTCTTTGAATTGAATCCAGCTCTGCACCGTACTTCTGATGCATGTGCTGGTGAACTGATGTGGACGTTGTGATTCTGTTGCACAGTGGACAAGGGAACAGGGGTCCTGGACTATCCAGGAGGGCCCATACCAGTACTCGATTCTCACCCTACGCCCATAGTGGCAATGAAGGTGTTGCTGGTCAAAGGACTCGGGGCTCTAGGATAGGTCCCCCAGCAGCTGCTGTAGGTCTGTTTAGCGCAGACACTCACGGAAGCAACTCCACCACATACAGCAGGCACAACCCGTCGCACAGCACCATGGAGTTTGTGAGTGCTTGGCAGTCCACTCCAACACAGGTACGTAAGCAAACAGACAGCACAGGGTTCATCTCGGCGCTGGAGGCCAGCAACCCTCTGCCCGATGATGAACCCTTGCCATCCACATCCACCACTAGGTCCCCAGGGCAGCAGCCATGGCGGGTGCTTTCACTCACCAATCTTCTGTGCCTGTCTTGTCTTTGACTGTAATGTCCGAATCCTATTAAGACCAGGCTAGGGAGTGGGAGGTAGAAAGGTTGGAGGTGGTAGAGGATTGGGAAGCAGGGGAGGAAGAAGACCAACAGCCTCCTCCCACAAGACCAATCTGCACCACCTGTGGTTGTGGGGGAGGGAGCAGGCCGACAGCCCCCCCTCCCACAGAACCAACCTATGGTACCTGTGGTTGTCGATAGGACAGACCAGCAGCCTCCTTCAGAAGTGGAGGAGCCACAGCCACACAGGCCTAGGGAACATCAGCCTGCTCTGGCAATAGGACAGCTGCTGTTGCGTCGCTCTACCCATGTCAGAGGGCCCCTGACCGGTATCAATCCTACTTAAGGGCCAGGAGCATAACTGGAGGAGGAGGGCCCGGCGTTAATCGTCGCCTCATGTTTCAGGCTACAGAATCCGTCCAAACCTGAAAGAGTTTCTACCATGTTCCTGAGGTGGCCGTAAAGAAGAAACTGTCTTGTGCAGATGGTGGGGGGTTGATGTAGGTTAGAGATAGAGACCAGGGTTGAAACGTTCACTTCTCCGAAATCTGACTTCAATTCTACATTCCCCGTCTATAAAACCGTCCCAAATGGGGTATTGGTCTGGTGGTAATTGTTGTGTGATAAAAAAAAGGTAGGTTGGGGGGGGGGGGGATTTGTAGACATCACTGAAACAAAGATTGACGCTGTTTGCTGTATCAAACTCAGTAAAGGGCTGTTCTTGGAATACAAAGATGTCAGTTTTATAGGCATATATAATCATCCGATATCCGGTAAGTACAAAAAAGCAAGGAATATTTATGCTCATTTTTATTCTCTCTTTGAACTGGGCGAAGATTTTCACTATGTAATTTGTGGTGAATCAAATGCACGGATTGGTGACTGAAACTTAGATGGTAGCATTGTTTTTGGTCAGGGTTGTATGTTTACAAGGAAATCAAAAGATAAGGTCGTTAACTGCTTCGGCAAAGATTTGATAGAACTCTGTTCAACTTTCCAACTAACATCTCTGAATGGCTTATGTCCAGGGGATGAGTTTGGCAGTTTTAACATCTTATCAGAATGCAGAAACAGTGTTCTGGACTATCTTCTCTCTGTTCAGTGGAACTTTTGCCAACAGCAGTATGAAGATCGACAGTCGTGTGGAGTCAAACCATATGCCAGGTACACTTTACATCAACACGTCTGTAAAGGATAACGGTTATAACAGTGGAGAAGCTTAAATGGGATCCGTACAAACCTTCTTTGTTTTCGGAACGTCTGTGCTCTCCCGACTCTGAAACCATGATAAAAGACGTTTTGGATGTAGTCGAATAAAGTATAGATTTTGCTTTGGAAATGTTTATACTTAATATGTGACTGGATGCGGGACAGTGCATAAAACAGACCCACGCAAAAAGCTCAGAAAGAAATGAATCGTTTGACAAAAAGTTGTATGACAAAAAAAAGCGTAAAGCGGACAGAGCTTAACACAAGTTGAATCGTTACGGTGATGTCACCGATCAAATGATGTACAGGCAGCCGAGGTCGGAACACCAATCACTTCTACATCAAAAAAGGAAACATCATCAAAACCAACTGCTTAAGTGTTTGCTAAAAAAATGGCCGTAGTAAGTTCTAGCCAACGATTAAGAAAGCAAAAAGAAAGCTACCAGATGTCCCAAACATTGATATTACTAGGTGGCAAAGCCATTTTGAGAGCGTATTGAGCTCTGATGGTAATAACCTAGCACAGGAAAATGAGCACGTTGAATACAGTCCTGAGAAAGGAAGTTTATATGCCAGAACTGGATGATCAGACGATAGAACAGGAAGTTCCGTCAGGCTAGCAGAAGACTTTGACCCGGGAACAGCTGGCACTCTTTGAATTGAATCCATCTCTGTACCGTGTTTTCCTGGCATACATGTGCTAGTGGACTAATGTGTGTATTGTGACTGATGTGTGTATTGTCGCTGATGTGTGTGTTATCACTGATGTGTGTACCATGACAGTGTTGCACGCGTTCAATTGAATCCAGCTCTGTGCGGTATTTTTCTCACATGTGCTAGTGGACTTGTGTGCGTATTTTGACTGTTCTGTGCATCATAACTGATATATGTATTGTAACTGATGTGTGCATTGTCACTCATGTGTATTGTCAATGTACTGCCGTCTTTGAATTGAATCCAGCTCTGCACCGTGCTTCTGATGCATGTGCTGGTGAACTGATGTGGACGTTGTGATTCTGTTGCACAGTGGACAAGGGAACAGGGGTCCTGGACTATCCAGGAGGGCCCATACCAGTACTCGATTCTCACCCTACGCCCATAGTGGCAATGAAGGTGTTGCTGGTCAAAGGACTCGGGGCTCTAGGATAGGTCCCCCAGCAGCTGCTGTAGGTCTGTTTAGCGCAGACACTCATGGGAAGCAACTCCACCACATACAGCAGGCACACAACCCGTCGCACAGCACCATGGAGTTTGTGAGTGCTTGGCAGTCCACTCCAACACAGGTACGTAAGCAAACAGACAGCACAGGGTTCATCTCGGCGCTGGAGGCCAGCAACCCTCTGCCCGATGATGAACCCTTGCCATCCACATCCACCACTAGGTCCCCAGGGCAGCAGCCATGGCGGGTGCTTTCACTCACCAATCTTCTGTGCCTGTCTTGTCTTTGACTGTAATGTCCGAATCCTATTAAGACCAGGCTAGGGAGTGGGAGGTAGAAAGGTTGGAGGTGGTAGAGGATTGGGAAGCAGGGGAGGAAGAAGACCAACAGCCTCCTCCCACAAGACCAATCTGCACCACCTGGGGTTGTGGGGGAGGGAGCAGGCCGACAGCCCCCTCCCACAGAACCAACCTATGGTACCTGTGGTTGTCGATAGGACAGACCAGCAGCCTCCTTCAGAAGTGGAGGAGCCACAGCCACACAGGCCTAGGGAACATCAGCCTGCTCTGGCAATAGGACAGCTGCTGTTGCGTCGCTCTACCCATGTCAGAGGGCCCCTGACCGGTATCAATCCTATTTAAGGCGCCAGGAGCATAACTGAGGAGGAGGGCCCGGCGTTAATCGTCGCCTCATGTTTCAGGCTACAGAATCCGTCCAAACCTGAAAGAGTTTCTACCATGTTCCTGAGGTGGCCATAAAAAGAAGAAACTGTCTTGTGCAGATGGTGGGGGTTTGATGTAGGTCAGAGATAGACCAGGGTTGAAAACTGGACTGAAAATCGTCATGCCAAGTGTATAGTGAACAAAGAGCAAATCTAGCAATTCATTGCGTAGTTAACCTCAGGTGTGGAAGTCGATTGTTTAGAAAAAAAAATCTAGTCTTCATAGTTTGTTTGGATGGTTTTGTTGTACTAACTTTGTTCTTATTGTATTTAGTATTAGCAAAAAAATATCTAGTCTTCATAGTTTGTTTGGATGGTTTTGTTGTACTAACTTTGTTCTTATTGTATATTTAGTTATGTAGCGTTTTGTCTTTTGTTTTGATGGGCACAGCATTGACAGTATTAGGAGCGCTGGTATTGTAAGTTGTGGTTGCTTAATAGTGGGAATACAGTAATTATAGTTAAATGTATAAAAAAAAGTCCTAGTTATTAGTTTTTGGTTTTGTTAAGATTTAAGATGCCAATGAAAAACAAAAGGAAACTTTTTGTATAGAAGAGCCTAAAAAAGTAGATATGTTCATGACTTGCGACTCTTAGACTGAAATTTAAAGTGGCATTCTGTGATCAGTTTGGTACTGTTAAAATCAAGATACCAATGGAAAAAAAGTAAACGTTGATATAGAAAAGCCTTGCAAAATCAGATAATCATATTCTTTCATAACTAGGAGCGATAATCAGATTGAAATTTTAGGTAGCATTATGTAAGAAATGGAAAGGGCATACGTATGGGTCAAATATTAGGGTCAGGGAGGGATAGCTCATGACAGGTAGTTCAGGTTAGCTCAGACAGACCTGCAGCACCATATTTATATTTTGTATTTGCTTTTTTTCATGTGACATTATTGGCTGCTTTATCTGTATATTTATGTGTGGCTTCTATGTATTTGCTCATCGCTTTTCTTAGGGACATGAAACATTTTATTATTAACAGTTATGTATTTGAATAGATTTATCAGTCTGCAAGTTTCATTTCTCTTGCCAGAAGTCTCATATAAGCCTATGTTTGGGTTTCAGATCAAGCAAACAGACAACACGTGGTCACCTTGACGCTAGAGGCCAGCAGCACTCTGCCCGATGATGAACCTCAGCCAACCACATCCACTGCCAGGTCCCCAGGGCAGCAGCTATGGCTGGTGCTTTCACCTGCCTATTCCCCTTTGGCGGTCTTCTCTTCGACTGTAATGTCTGAGCCCTATGATGACCAGGTTAGGGAGTGGGAGGTAAAATGGACAGCGGAGGTTGAGGATTGGGAAGTGGGGGAGGCAGACCAACAGCGACCTCCACAGGACCAACCTGCACCACCTGTGATTGTGGGGGAGGGGGCAGACCGAAAGCCCATCCCACAGGACCAACCTGCACCACCTGTGGTTGTGGGGGAGGGGGCGAACCGAAAGCCCATCCCACAGGACCAACCTGCACCTCCTGTGGTTGTGGGGGAGGGGGCAGACCGAAAGCCCCTTCCACAGGACCAACCTATGGCACCAGTGGTTGTAGGTAGGGCAGACCAGTTCCATCAGTGAGGGGCCACAGCCACAGAGGCCTAGGGAACGTCAGCATACTCTGGCAATAGCACAGCCGCTGTTGCGTCGCTCTACCCATGTCAGAAGGCCCCCTGACCGGTATCAATCTGTTCATTTTAGAACAGAGTCCTACTAAAGACGCCAGGAGCGTAACAGGAGGAGGAGGGCCGGCGTTAATCGTCGCCTCATGTTTCAGGCTACAGAATCCGTCCAAATCTGAAAGAGTTTTCACCATGTTCCTGTGGTGGCCGTAAAGAAGAAACTGTCTTGTGCAGATGGTGGGGGGTTGATGTAGGTTAGAGAGAGACCAGGGTTGAAAACGTATGTAGTGGGTGTAATGTGCAAAGGCGAAATCTCCAGATTCATAGCGTAGTTAACCTCAAGGGTGGGAGTAAAGTTAGAAAAAAAAAAGATCTAGTCATTTATAGTATGTTTCTTTTGATAGTGTTGCTGTACTATCCTCTCTTTTATTTTGATGGCACAGAAGCGTTAGCATTGTAAGTTTTTGTTCCTGCTTAATAGTTGCAATATAGTAATTACAATTTATTATATAAGAAAATCCTATTTATTAGTTTGGGTACTGTTAAGATCGAGATGCCAATGAAAAACAGAAACTTTTTTTTTATAGAATAGCCTAAAAAATATATTTGTTCATTTATGACTTGCAGCAACTATCAGACTGAAAATTTGAAGTAGCATTCTGTTATCAGCTTTGGTACGGGTAAGATCAAGATACCAATGGAAAACAAAAGGAAACTTTGATATAGAAAAGCCTTGAAAAAGTAGATAATCATGTTCATTTATAACTGGCAGCAACAATGCGATTGAGTTTTAAGTGGCATTTTGTAAGAAATGGTGGGGACATTAGGTATAGGTTAAATATTAGGGTCAGGGAGGGATAGCTCATGACAGATAGTTCAGGTTAGCTCAGACGGACCTGCAGCACCATCTTTAAATTCTATATTTGCCATTTTTCATCTGACATTATTGGCTGTTTTATGTGCATATTTAACTGTGGCTTCTATGTATTTGCTCATCGCTTTTCTTTTGGACATGAAACATTTGATTGACAGTATATGTACTTAAATAGTTTTATCCATCTCCAAGTTCCATTTCTCTTGCCAGAAGTCTCGAGTAAGCCTATGTTTTGGGTTTCAGATCAAGCAAACAGGTAAACACGTAATTCATCTTGACGCTAGAGACCAGCAGCCCTCTGTCCGATGATGAACCTCAGCCAACCACATCCACTGCTAGGTCCCCCTGGGCAGCAGCTATGGCTGATGCTTTCACCCAGCTATTCCCCTTGCCTGTCTTCTCTTCGACTGTAATGTCTGAATCCTATTATAACCAGGTTAGGGAGCGGGAGGTAGAAGGGATAGTGGTGATTGAGGGTTTGAAAGTGGGGGAGGCAGAAGACCAACAGCGACCTCCACAGGACTAACCTGCACCACCTATGGTTGTGGGGGAGGGGGCAGACCAAACGCCCCTCCCACAGGTCCAACCTGCACCTCCTGTGGTTTTGGGGGATTGGCAGACCGAAAGTCCCTTCCACAGGACTAAACTATGGCACCAGTGGTTGTCGGTAGGGCAGACCAGTTCCATCAGTGAGGAGCCACAGCCACAGAGGCCTAGGGAACGTCAGCCTACTCTGGCAATAGCAGAGCCGCTGTTGGGTCGCTCTACCCATGTCAGAAGGCCCCCTGACCGGTATCAATCTGTTCATTTTAGAACAGACTCCTACTAAAGACGCCAGGAGCTTAACAGGAGGAGGAGGGCCCGGCGTTAATCGTCGCCTCATGTTTCGGGCTACAGAATCCGTCCAAACCTGACAGAAATTTTAACATGTTCCTGAGGTGGCCGTAAAGAAGAGAAATAGTCTTGTGCAGATGGTGGGGGTTTGATGTTGGTCAGAGATAGACCAGGATTGAAAACTGTGATGTGGAGGATATAGTGTGCAAAGGCCAAATCTGGCAATTCATAGCGTAGTTAACCTCAGTGGGTGGGAGTAAATTTAGAAGAAAAAAAAAAACGATCTAGTCATTTATAGTATTTTTCTTTTGACGGTGTTGCTGTACTAGCCTTGTTTCTTGTTGTTTATTCATTTTCTGTAGCATGTTGTCTCTTTTACTTTAATGGGCACAGAAGTAATAGTATTAGGAGCACTAGTATTGAAAGTTTTTGGTCCTGCTTAATAGTTCTAATATAATATAGTAACTGTAATTTAATATATACAAAATCCTATGTATTAGTTTGGGTACTGTTAAGATCGAGATGCCAATGAGAAACAGAAATGTTTCACGCAGAATAGCCTAAAAAAAGTATATTTGTTCATTCATGACTTGCAGCAACTAACAAGTTCCATTTCTCTTGCCTGAAGTCTCACATAAGCCTATGTTTGGGGTTTCAGATCAAGCAGACAGACAACACGTGGTTCATCTTGACGCTAGAGACCAGCAGCACTCTGCCCGATGATGAACCTCAGCCAACCACATCCACTGCTAGGTCCCCAGGGCAGCAGCTATGGCTGGTGCTTTCACCCGGCTATTCCCCTTTGCCTGTCTTCTCTTCGACTGTAATGTCCGAGTCCTATTACGACCAGGTTAGGGAGTGGGAGGTAGAAGGTATGGAGGAGGTTGAGGATTTGGAAGTGGGGGAGGCAGACCAACAGTCCCCTCCACAGGACCAACCTGCACCACCTATGGTTGTGGGGGAGGGGGCAGACCCAAAGCCCTTCCCGCAGGATGAACCTGCACCACCTGTGGTTGTGGGGGAGGGGGCAGACCCAAAGCCCTTCCCGCAGGATGAACCTGCACCACCTGTGGCTGTGGGGGAGGGGGCAGACCAAAAACCCCTCCCACAGGACCAACCTGTACCACCTGTGGCTGTGGGGGGCAGAGCGAAAGCCCCTTCCACAGAACCAACCTATGGCACCTGTGGTTGTCGGTAGGGCAGACCAGCAGCCCTCTCCAATGGAGAAGCCACAGCCATAGAGGCCTAGGGAGCGTCAGCCTGCTCCGGCAATAGAAGAGCCACTGTTGCGTCGCTCTACCCGTGTCAGAAGGCCCCCTGACCGGTATCAATCTGTTCATTTTAGAACAGAGTCCTACTAAAGACGCCAGGAGCTTAACAGGAGGAGGAGGGCCCGGCGTTATACGTTGCCTCATGTTTCAGGCTACAGAATCCGTCCAAACCTGAAACAGTTTTTACATGTTCCTGAGGTGGCCGTAAAGAAAAAAATGTCTCGTGCAGATGGTGGGGGTTTGATGTAGGTCAGAGATAGACCAGGGTTGAAAAACTGTGATGTGGAGGGTATAATGAGCAAAGGCCAAATCTGGCAATTCATAGCGTAGTTAACCGCAAGGGTGGGAGTAAATTCAGAAAAAATATCTATTCATTGATAGTATGTGTCTTTTTGATGTATTGCTGTACTAGCCTTGTTCTTGTTGTTTTTATCATTTCTGTAGCGTGTTGTCTCTTTTATTTTTATAGGCACAGAAGTAATGGTATAGGAGCGCTAGCATTGCAAGTTTTTTTTTCATGCTTAATGGTTGTGATATAGTAATTATAATTTAATATAAAAAAAATCCTATTTATTAGTTTGAGTACTGTTAAGATCGAGATGCCAATGAAAAACAGAATTTTTTTTGCAGAATAACCTTTAAGAAAAGTATATTTGTTCATTCATGACCTGCAGCAAGAATCCGATTGAAATTTGAAGTAGCATTCTGTTATAAGCTTTGGTACGGGTAAGATCAAGATACTAATGGAAAACAAAAGGAAACTTTGATATAGAAAAGCCTTGAAAAAGTAGATAATCATGTTCACTTATAACTGGCAGCAACAATGAGATTGAAATTTTAAGTGGCATTATGTAAGAAATGGTGAGGACATTAGGTATAGGTTAAATATTAGGGTCAGGGAGGGATAGCTCATGACAGATAGTTCAGGTTAGCTCAGACGGACCTGCAGCACCATATTTAAATTCTATATTTGCCATTTTTCATCTGACATTATTGGCTGTTTTATGTCCATATTTATCTGTGGCTTCTATGTATTTGCTCATCACTTTTCTTTTGGACATGAAACATTTGACTGACAGTATATGTACTTAAATAGTTTTTATCCATCTGCAAGTTCCATTTCTCTTGCCTGACGTCTCATATAAGTCTATGTTTTGGGGTTTCAGATCAAGCAAACAGGTAGACAACACGTGGTTCATCTTGACGCTAGAGACCAGCAGCCCTCTCTGTCCGATGATGAACCTCAGCCAACCACATCCACTGCTAGGTCCCCTGGGCAGCAGCTATGGCTGATGCTTTCACCCCGGCTATTCCCCTTTGCCTGTCTTCTCTCGACTGTAATGTCTGAGTACTATTATAACCAGGTTAGGGAGCGAGAGGTAAAATGGACAGCGGAGGTTGAGGATTGGGAAGTGGGGGAGGCAGAGACCAACAGCGACCTCCACAGGACCAACCTGCACCACCTGTGGTTGTGGGGGAGGGGGCAGACCGAAAGCCCATCCCACAGGACCAACCTGCACCACCTGTGGTTGTGGGGGAGGGGGCGAACCGAAAGCCCATCCCACAGGACCAACCTGCACCTCCTGTGGTTTTGGGGGAGGGGGCAGACCGAAAGCCCCTTCCACAGGACCAACCTATGGCACCAGTGTGCCATAGGTAGGGCAGACCAGTTCCATCAGTGAGGAGCCACAGCCACAGAGGCCTAGGGAACGTCAGCCTACTCCGGCAATAGCAGAGCCGCTGTTGCGTCGCTCTACCCATGTCAGAAGGCCCCCTGACCGGTATCAATCTGTTGATTTTAGAACAGAGTCCTACTAAAGACACCAGGGGTGTAACAGGAGGAGGAGGGCCCGGCGTTAATCGTCGCCTCATGTTTCGGGCTACAGAATCCGTCCAAACCTGAAAGAGTTTTCACCATGTTCCTGAGGTGGCCGTAAAGAAGAAACCGTCTTGTGCAGATGGTGGGGGGGGGTTGATGTAGGTTAGAGATAGACCAGGGTTGAAAACGTATGTAGTGGGTATAATGTGCAAAGGCCAAATCTGGCAATTCATAGCGTAGTTAACCTCAGGGGTGGGAGTAAAGTTAGAAAAAAAAAATCTAGTCATTTATAGTATGTTTCTTTTGATAGTGTTGCTGTACTATCCTCTCTTTTATTTTGATGGGCACAGAAGTAATACTATTAGGAGCGCTAGCATTGTAAGTTTTTGTTCCTGCTTAATAGTTGCAATGTAGTAATTATAATTTAATATATAAAGAAATCCTATTTATTAGTTTGGGTACTGTTAAGATCGAGATGCCAATATATGGAATAGCCTAAAAAATATATTTGTTCATTCACGACTTGCAGTAACTATCAGATTGAAATTTGAAGTAGCATTTTGTTATCGGCTTTGGTACTGTTAAGATCAAGATACCAATGGAAAACAAAAGGAAACTTCGATATAGAAAAGCCTCGAGAAAGTAGATAATCATGTTCACTTATAACCGGCAGCACAATGAGATTGAAATTTTAAGTGGCATTATGTAAAAAATGGTGGGGACATTAGGTATAGGTTAAATATTAGGATCAGGGAGGGATAGCTCATGACAGATAGTTCAGGTTAGCTCAGATGGACCTGCAGCACCATAATTATTTAGATTCTGTATTTGCCATTTTTCATCTGACATTATTGGCTGTTGTATGTCCCATATTTATCTGTGGCTTCTATGTATTTGCTCATCGCTTTTCTTTTGGACATGAAACATTTGATTGACAGTATATGTACTTAAATAGTTTTATCCTCTCCAAGTTCCATTTCTCTTGCCAGAAGTATCATATAAGCCTCTGTTTGGGGTTTCAGATCAAGCAAACAGGTAGACAACACCTGGTTCATCTTGACGCTAGAGACCAGCAGCACTCTGCCCGATGATGAACCTCAGTCAACCACATCCACTGCTAGGTCCCCTGGGCAGCAGCTATGGCTGATGCTTTCACCCAGCTATTCCCCTTTGCCTGTCTTCTCTTCGACTGTAATGTCTGAATCCTATTATAACCAGGTTAGGGAGTGGGAAGTAGAAGGGATAGTGGTGATTGAGGGTTTGGAAGTGGGGGAGGCAGAAGACCAACAGCGACATTCACAGGACCAACCTGCACCACCTATGTTTGTGGGGGAGGGGGCAGACAGAAAGCCCCTCCCACAGGACCAACCTGCACCACCTGTGGTGTTGGGGGGGGGGCAGACCAAACCAAACGCCCCTCCCACAGGACCAACCTGCACCACCTGTGGTTGTGGGGGAGGGGGCAGACCAAACGCCCCTCCCACAGGACCAACCTGCACCTCCTGTGGTTTTCGAGGAGGGGGCAGACCGAAAACCCCTTCCACAGGACCAAACTATGGCACCAACAGTTGTCGGTAGGGCAAACCAGTTCCATCAGTGAGGAGCCACAGCCACAGAGCAAACAGACAGACAACACATGATGATGATGAACCTCAGTCAACCACATCCACTGCTAGGTCCCCAGGGCAGCAGCTATGGCTGGTGCTTTTCACCCGCCTATTCCCCTTTGCCCGTCTTCTCTTCGACTGTAATGTCCGAGTCCTATGATGACCAGGTTAGGGAGTGGGAGGTAGAAGGAATAGAGGTAGTTGAGGATTGGGAAGTGGGGGAGGCAGAAGACCAACAGCGACCTCCATAGGACCAACCTGCACCACCTGTGGTTATGAGGGAGGGCGCAGACTGAAAGCCCCTCCCACAGGACCAACCTCCACCACCTGTGATTGTGGGGGAGGGGGCAGACCGAAAGGGAGGGGCAGACAGAAAGCCCCTCCCACAGGACCACCCTGCACCACCTGTGGTTGTGGGGGAGGGGGCAGACCGAAAGGCCCTCCCACAGGACCAACCTGCACCACCTGTGGTTTTGGGGGAGGGGGCAGACCGAAAGCCCCTCCCACAGGACCAACCTATGGCACCAGCGGTTGTAGGTAGGGCAGACCAGTTCTATCAGTGAGGAGCCACAGCTGCAGAGGCCTAGGGAACGTCAGCCTACTCCGGCAATAGCAGAACCGCTGTTGCGTCGCTCTACCCGTGTCAGAAGGCCCCCTGACCGGTATCAATCTGTTCATTTTAGAACAGATTGCTTCTAAAGACGCCAGGAACGTAACAGGACGAGGAGGGCCCAGCTTTAATCGTCGCCTCATGTTTCAAGCTAGAGAATCCGTCCAAACCTAAAAGAGTTTTTAACATGTTCCTGAGGTGGCCGTAAAGAAGAAACTGTCTTGTGCAGATGGTGGGGGTTTGATGTAGGTCAGAGACAGACCAGGGTTGAAAACTGTGATGTGGAGGGTATAATGAGAGCAAAGGCCAAACCTGGCAATTCATAGCGTAGTTAACCTCAGGGGTGGGAATAAATTTAGAAAAAAAAAATCTAGTCATTTATAGTATGTTTCTTTTGATGGTGTTGCTGTACTAGCCTCGTTCTTGTTGTTTATTCATTTCAGTAGCGTGTTGTCTCTTTTATTTTGATGGGCACAGAAGTAAAACTTACAATGCTAAGCATTGTAAGTTTTTGTTCCTGATTAATGGTTCTAATGTAGTGATTATAATTTGAAATATCCAAAATCCTATTTATTAGCTTGGGTGCTAAGCATTGTAAGTTTTTGTTCCTGATTAATGGTTCTAATGTAGTGATTATAATTTTGAAATATCCAAAATCTATTTATTAGCTTGGGTACTGTTAAGATCGAGATGCCAATGAAAAACAGAAAACTTTTTATAGAATACCTAAAAAAATGTATATTTGTTCATTCATGACTTGCAGCAACTATCAAGTTCGATTTCTCTTGCCAGAAGTCTCGAGTAAGCCTATGTTTTGGGTTTCAGATCAAGCAGACAGACAAACACGTGGTTCATCTTGACACCAGAAGCCACCAGCCCTCTGCCCGATGATGAACCTCAGTCAACCACATCCACTGCCAGGTCCCCAGGGCAGCATCTATGGCTGGTGCTTTCACCCGCCTATTCACCATTGCCTATGTTCTCTGGACTGTAATGTCCGAGTCCTGTTATGACCAGGTTAGGGAGTGGGAGGTAGAAGGGATAGAGGTGGTTGAGGATTCGGAAGTGGGGGAGGAAGACCAACAGCGACCTCCACAGGACCAACCTGCACCACCTGTGGTTGTGGGGGATGGGGCGGACCGAAAGCCCCTCCCACAGGACCAACCTGCACCACCTGTGTTGTGGGGGAGGGGGCAGACCGAAAGCCCCTTCCACAGGACCAACCTATGGCACCAGTGGTTGTCGGTAGGGCAGACCAGTTCCACAGTGGAGGAGCCACAGCCATAGAGGCCTAGGGAACATCAGCCTACTCGAGCATATAGAAGAGCCGCTGTTGCGTCGCTCTACCCGTGTCACAAGGCCTCCTGACCGGTATCAATCTGTTTATTTTAGAACAGAGTCCTACTAAAAATGCGAACAGGAGCGTAACAGGAGGAGGGCCCGGCGTTAATCGTCGCCTCATGTTCAGGCTACAGAATCCGTCCAAACCTGAAAGAGTTTTCACCATGTTCCTGAGGTGGCCGCAAACAGACAGCACGGGGATCATCTCGGCGCTATAGGCCAGCAGCCCTCTGCCCGATGATGAACCCTAGCTATCCACATCCACTGCTATGTCCCCAAGGGCAGATGCTTTGGCAGGTGCTTTCACCCGCCAATCTCTTGTGCCTGTCTTGTCTTTGACTGTAATGTCCGACTCCTATGATGACCAGGTTAGGGAGTGGGAGGTAGAAGGATTGGGAAGTGGGGGACGAAGAAGACCAACAGCCCCCTGTCACAGGACCAATCTGTACCACCTGTGGTTGTGGGGAAGAGGGCAGATCGACAGCCCCTCCAAAGGATCACCCTATGGTACCTGTCGTCGATAGAGCAGACCAGCAGCCTCCTCCATCAGTGGAGGAGCCACAGCATTAGAAGCCTAGGGAACGTCAGCCTGCTCCGGCAATAGCAGAGCCGCTGTTGCGTCGCTCTACCCGTGTCAGACGGCCCCTGACCGGTATCAATCTGTTGATTTTAGAACAGAGTCCTACTAAAGACGCCAGGAGCGTAACAGGAGGAGGAGGGCCCGGCGTTAATCGTCGCCTCATATTTCGGGCTACAGAATCCGCCCACACCTGGAAGAGTTTTTACCGTGTTCCTGGTGAGGCCGTAAAGAAGAAACTGTCTTGTGCAAATGTTGGGTGTTTGATGTAGGTCAGAGATAGGCCAGGGTTGAAAATCGTCATGTAGAGGGTATGGTGACCAAAGGGCAAATCTAGCAATTCACAGCACAATTCACTTCAGGGGGTGGGAATTGATTGTTTAGAAAAAAAAATCTTGTCTTCATAGTTTGTTTCGATGGTCTTGCTGTACTTACCTTGTTCTTATTGTATATTCTGTTCTGCAGCGTTTTGTCTTTGATTTTGATGGACACAGCAGTGACATGAGGAGCGCTAGTATTGTAAGTTATTGTGGCTGCTTAATAGTTGTAATGTAATAATTATAGTTTGGAGTATAAAAAAAGTCCTATTTACTAGTTTTGGTACTGTTAAGAAAGAAACGCAAATGAAAAACAAAAGGAAACTTTTCATATAGAATAGCCTAAAAATAAAGTAGATATGTTCATGACTTGCAACTCTAAGACTGAAATGTAAAATTACATTCTGCTATCAGTTTTGGTACTGTTAAGATCAAGATACTAATGAAAAAAACAAAGGAAACTTTGATACAGAAAAAACTTGAAAAAGTAGATAATTATGTTCATTTATGACTAGCAGCGATAATCAGATTGACCTGTTAGGTAGTATTAAGTAGGAAATGGCACGGGCATTAGATCCAAGTTAAATATTAGATTCAGATAGGGATAGCTCATGATAGGTAGTTCAGGTTAGCTGAGACAGACCTGCAGCACCATATTTAAATTTTGTATTTGCTTTTTTCATTTATCATCACTGGCTGTTTTATCTGCATATTTTTGTGTGCCTATGTATTTGTTCATCGCATTTCTTGTGGACATGAACCACATTTCATTATTAACATTTTATGCACTTAGTGTTATCCGTATCCAACTTCCATTTTCTTGCCAGAAGTCTCACATAAGCATGTGTTTGGGGTTTCAGATCAAGCAAACGGACAGACCACACGACGTTCATCTCGGTGCTCGAGAGAGCAGCAGACCTCCAGCCACCCACATCCACTGCTAGATCCCCAGTGCAGCAGCCATGACGGGTGCTTTCACCCGCCAATCCCCTGTGCCTGTCTTCTCTTTGACTGTAATGTCCGAGTCCTATTATGACCAGGTTAGGGAGTTGGAGGTAGAAGGGGTGGAGGCGGTAGAGCATTGGAAGCGGGGGAGGAAGAAGACCAACACAGCGACCTCCGCAGGACCACCCTGCACCACCTGTGGTGGTGGTAGAGAGGGCAGACCAACAGCGACCTCCACAGGACCACCCTGCACCACCTGTGGTGGTGGTAGAGAGGGCAGACCAACAGCTACCTTCACAGGGACCAACCTGCACCACCTGTGGTAGTGGTAGAGAGGGCAGACCAACAGCTACCTTCACAGGACCAACCTGCACCACCTGTGGTAGTGGTAGAGAGGGCAGACCAACAGCTACCTTCACAGGACCAACCTGCACCACCTGTGGTAGTGGTAGAGAGGGCTGACCAACAGCTACCTTCACAGGACCAACCTGCACCACCTGTGGTAGTGGTAGAGAGGGCTGACAACAGCTACCTTCACAGGACCAACCTGCACCACCTGTGGTAGTGGTAGAGAGGGCAGACCAACAGCTACCTTCACAGGACCACCCTGCACCACCTGTGGTAGTGGTAGAGAGGGCAGACCAACAGCTACCTTCACAGGACCAACCTGCACCACCTGTGGTAGTGGTAGAGAGGGCAGACCAACAGCTACCTTCACAGGACCAACCTGTACCACCTGTGGTAGTGGTAGAGAGGGCAGACCAACAGCTACCTTCACAGGACCAACCTGCACCACCTGTGGTAGTGGTAGAGAGGTCAGACCAACAGCTACCTTCACAGGACCAACCTGCACCACCTGTGGTTGTGGTAGAGAGGGTAGACCAACAGCAACCTTCACAGGTCCAACTAGCTCCACGTGTGGTAGTGGTAGAGAGGGCAGACCAACAGCTACCTTCACAGGGACCAACCTGCACCACCTGTGGTAGTGCTAGAGAGGGCAGACCAGAAGCCACCTTCACAGGACCAACCTGCACCAACTGTGGTTGTGGGGGAGGGGAGAGACCGATAGCCACCTCCCCAGCACCAACCTATGGCACCTGTGGTTGTCGGTAGGGCAGACCAGCAAACCACTCCATCAATGGAGGAGCGACAGCCACAGAGGCCAAGGTTACGTCAGCCTACTCCGGCAATAGCAGAGCCGCTGTTGCGTCGCTCTAACCGTGTCAGAAGGCCCCCTGACCGGTATCAATCTGTTCATTTTAGAACAGAGTCCTACTAAAGACACCAGGAGCGTAACAGGAGGAGGAGGGCCCGGCGTTAATCGTCGCCTCATGTTTCGGGCTACAGAATCCGTCCCAAACCTGAAAGAGTTTTTACCATGTTCATGAGGAGGCTGTAAAGAAGATACCGTCTTGTGCAGATGGTGGGGGTTTGATGTAGGTCAGAGATAGGCCAGGGTTGAAAATTGTCATGTAGAGGGTATGGTGACCTAAGGGCAAATCCAGCAATTTCATAGTGTGGTTAACGTCAGGGATGGGAGCCGATTGTTAGAAAAGAGATCTAGTTTTCATAGTTTGTTTTGATGGTCTTGCTGTACTAACTTGTTCTTACGGTATATTCTGTTCTGTACCGTTTTGTCTTTTATTTTGATGGACACAGCAGTGACATTATTAGGAGCGCTAGTGTTTAAGTTACTGTGGCTGCTTAATAGTTGTAATATCGTAATCATAGTTTGATGTGTAAAAAAAAACATCCTTTTCATTAGTTTTGGTACCGTTAAGATTGAGATGCCAATGAAAAACAAAAGGAAACTTTTCATATAGAATAGCCTAAAACGTAGATATGTTCATGACTTGCAGCTCTAAGACTGAAATGTAAAGTTACATTCTGTTATCAGTTTTCGTACTGTTAAGATCAAGATACCAATGAAAAACAAAAGAACACTTTGATATAGACGCCAATTCCCCTGTGCCTGTCTTCTCTTCGACTGTAATGTCCGACTCCTATGATGACCAGGTTAGGGAGTGGGGGGTAGAAAGAATGGAGATGGTAGAGGATTGGGAAGTGGGGGAGGAAGAAGACCAAGAGCCACCTTCACAGGACCAACCTGCACCACCTGTGGTTGTGGGGGAGGGGACAGACCGACAGCCCCTCCACAGCACCAACCTATGGCACCTGTGGTTGTCGGTAGAGCAGACCAGCAGACCACTCCATCAATGGAGAAGCCACAGCCACAGAGGCCTAGGGACATCAGCCTGCTCCAGCAACAGGAGAGCCGCTGTTGCGTCGCTCTAACCGTGTCAGAAGGCCCCCTGACCGGTATCAATCTGTTGAGTTTAGAACAGAGTCCTACTTTAGGCGCCAGGAGGGGAACAGGAGGAGGGCCCGGTGTTATTGTTGCCTCATGCTTCAGGCTACAGAATCCGTCCAAACCTGAAAGAGTTCCTACCATGTTCCTGAGGAGGCCGTAAAGAAGAAACTGTCTTGTGCAGATGGTGGGGGGTTTGATGTTTGTCAGAGATAGGCCAGGGTGGAAAATTGTCATGTAGAGGGTATGGTGAACAAAGGGCAAATCTAACAATTCATAGCGTAGTTAACTTCAGGAGTGGGAGTAGACTGTTTAGTTAAAAAAAAAAAATGATCTCGTCTTTATAGTTTGTTTTGATGGTCTTGCTGTGCTAACCTTGTTCTTATTGTATATTCAGTTCTGTAGAGTTTTGTCTCTTTTATCTTGATGGACACAGCAGTAACAGTATTAGGAGCGTTAGTATTATACGTTATCGTGGCTACCTAATAGTTGTAATATAGTAATTATAGTTTGATGTATAAAAAAACATCCTATCAGTTTTGGTACTGTAAAGATCGAAATGCCAATGAAAAACAAAAGATATATATATATATATATATATATATATATATATATATATATATATATATATATATATATAATAGGCTAAAAAAGGCAGATATGTTCATTCATGACTTGCAGCAACTATTAGATTGAACTTTAGCATTCTGTTATCAGTTCTGGTACTGTTAAGATCAAGATACAAATGAAAAAAAGGACACTTGGATATAGAAAAGCCTAGAAAAAGTAAATAATTATGTTCATTTATAACTAGCAGCGATGATCAGAGATTGAAATGTTAGGTACCATTATGTAGGAATGGCCCGGGCGTTGGGTATAGGTTAAATACTAGGGCCAGGCAGGGATAGCTCATGACAGGTAGTTCAGGTTAGCTCAGACAGACCTGCAGCACCATATTGAATTTTGCATTTGCTTTTTGTTCCTTTGACATCACTGGCTGTTTTACCTGCATATTTCTGTGTGGCTTCTATGTATTTGCTCATCGCTTTTCTTGTGGACATGAATGACAGTGGCAGGTTTTGCGCTTAAATAGTGTTATCCGTCTCGAAGTTCCATTTCTCTAGCCAGAAGTCTCACATAAGCCTATGTTTGGGGTTCGAGATCAAGCAGACAGACAGACAGCACGGGGTTCTTTTCGGTAGGCCAGCAGCCCTCTGCCCGATGATGAACCTCAGCCACCCACATCCACTGCTAGGTCCCCAGGGCAGCAGCCATGGCTGGTGCTTTCACCCGCCACTTCCCCTGTGCCTGGCTTGTCTTCGACTGTAATGTCCGACTCCGATTACGACTAGGTTGGGGAGTGGGAGGTAGAAGGGATGGAGGTGGTAGAGGATTGGGAAGGAGAGGGGGGGGGGGGGGGAGGAGGAAAAACCAACCTCAACAGGACCAATCTGCACCACCTGTGTTTTTTGGGGGGAGGGGGTAGACCGGCAGACCAACAGCCCCTTCCACAGGACCAACCTATAGCACCTGTGGTTATCAGTAGGTCAGACCAGCAGCCCCCTCCAGTGGAGGAGCCACAGCCACAGAGGCTTAGGGAACGTCAGCCTGCTCCAGCAATAGCAGAGCCGCTGTTGCGTCGCTCTACCCGTGTCAGAAGGCCTCCTGACCGGTATCAATCTGTGGATTTCAGAACAGTCCTACTTAAGGCGCCAGCAGCGGAACAGGAGGTGGAGGAGCTCCCGGCGTTAATCGTCGCCTCATGTTTCTGGCTACAGAATCCGTCCAATCCTAAAAGAGTATTTACCATGTTCCTGAGGTGGCCGTAAAGAAGAAACAGTCGTGTGCAGATGGTGGGGGGTTGATGTAGGTCAGAGACAGGCCAGGGTGGAAAATTGTCATGTACAAGGTATAGTAAACAAAGGGCAAATCTAGCAATTCATAGCGTAGTTATCTTCAGGGGTTGGAGTCGACTGTTCAGAAAGAAAATGGTCTCGTCTTTATAGTTTGTTTTGATGGTCTCGCTGTACTGACCTTGTTCTTATCGTATATTCTGTTCTGTACCGTTTTGTCTTTTATTTTCATGGGCACAGCAATAACAGTATTAGAAGCGCTAGTATTGTAAGTTATTGTGCCTGCTTAATAGTTCTAATACAGCAACTATAGTTTGATGCATAAAAAGCATCCTATTTATTAGTTTTGGTACTGCTAAGATCGTGATGCCAGTGATAAACAAAAGAAAACGTTTTATATACAATAGCCTGAAAACTAGATATGTTCATTCATGACTTGAAGCAACTATTAGATCGCGCGCGTATGCAAATGCTTTCAATGGTGGCGATGGTCCGAAATAATTTACCCAACATTTCCTAGCTGATCCCTCTCTTACAAAAGAGAATGAAAAACATCCACAAACAGACGGACCGGAGCGGAGGGAAGAACATAAACTGACATTTAGTCTTTTATCATGGACTTCCTTTGGGAAGAAAAAGCTCTAGCACAGATGAAACCCTCTGAAAAAATTCAAGCGAGAACATGCTTTAGCAAAGAGATAGAGAAAGCCGGAACCAAATGATCGAGCCATCGATCAGTGTAATCCACTTCGTGCGTGGCTGCTAAAACACAATGCATCCGGCATGACTATCAACGCAGGCTCCTCTGGGGTGTCCGAGGCTGCCAAGACGGAGACGAAGCAAGGTGGGGTGGAGTGGGTAAAAATCATAACGCACAAGTAGGCACATCTCTGTCCACTGAAAGAGAGACGGAGACGGTCAACATCATGACACACAGACAATATGGCGATCGTATTCTTCTTATTAATGCCTGTGTAGATCTTACCCAGGTAGCCGACACCTCCCCCCCCCCCCCCCCCCTCCCCCACTTCCAGCCTGTGCTTGATATTTCTACCATCTAGCGCAATCAGTTGAACTATAATTCCGAGTTCTCTCCTAAATCAGGGTTTGTTTCTGATTTTGAGGACACTTTCTTTCTTTCTTTCATTCGATCCTTTCTTTCTTTCCTTTCTTTACCTTTCTTTCTTTCAACCTTAAATGATTCGAGAGATCACAGATACGCCACATGAGGACGTTGCGCAAGTGAGACGTCTCTGGGATACACATCATATTCCAAGTATCTTAATTTTAAAAAAGAAAAGAAAAAAAAGTAGATGAATAGGAAAAAAAAAAAACGTGGGGGAACACAAACGAGCTCAAGGGACAAAGCAAGCAAAACAAGAAACAACATCAGCCGTTTTTTTAATCCTACCTTGTCAATAGTTGGCATACTGTATCCCTCATCGTGCCCAGTTTTATCTTTCTTAACCTGCGTAGGAAAAAGTTATTCTGAGAAAGATCAAACGGAACAGTAAACACAGGCAATATTTATGCACTTCAGGATATTCTCAGTCTGAAAAACACTGATGCCATGCTTCCGTATTGTTTTTTTGCACCCGACAGGAAAAGCTACACACAAAAAGACATGCCTGCTAATGTGTACATCACAATCAGTTCAGTCAGGCGAATGTCATCTTACCTCGGGAAAAATCACCACTGATCGTCAGAGTGTTTAAGGGTTTACGCCCCTTCTGGGGTACGTCATTAAAAGTGCAATTCTAAAAAGAAGCTCCAAGTTAGTCTGAAGCCTTTTTTGTCTGTGGAAATTCTTCAAGTTTACGTAGTTAGTGTGTCTGTAAACCAAACCATTTTTTTTCTACAGAACCGAACATGGCTCATTTTCGACCGCCGAATGCATTTTCCTCTTCCACACCTTGCACCCAGGTTTTTCTTTCAGAAAAACGAATGTTTGGCTTCAGTTTGTTAACACTTGCGTTTGTTTATTCTATTGCGTTATTAAAAATTTCATCCAGAAGGATTATCATCGGGTCAGCTACTGCCCATGTTTCAAGATATTCTTTTGTACCAAAAAAGGATCGGTGTATTGATCCGGTAACTGATGCCACAAAAAAAAAGGATCATTATAACATACGACAAAAAGCCTGCGATACGTTATGCATTTGTCCCTGTGATGTGTTCCAGATCGGTCCCAGAAGACTAAGAGACGTTGACATCTGTGTAAACGATGTTCTTATGAATCTTTTTCCATATTACAAAAATTACGTCGGGCAATACACACAATTTCGTTTTTTTTTTTCCCTACTAAATATCTTGTTACAAAAATTCTACCGCGTAATTTTTTTTCAAACCATTGTACCTTCATTTATTTGTATTTCTTGAGAATTCCTTTCCAGTTTACCTGGGCATTTTAACTTCTGCTCCCACTCAAAAGCTTAAAAGTTTGTTTCTAGATCTCCGGATAGCACTGTAGAGTATAACAGAAAATCTTTATGTAAACGTATTACTATTATCTGCACGGATTCGATCCGAATTTAAGCAAACTCTGCAGAATGAAAGAGTGTGGCGCATCGATGAACCTGGTCACTTTTTGAAATTGTAGTGTGGATTTCAGCTAAGCAATGGGTGTCGGATCCTCTCAGCATGATACGCGACTCGCGGTCCTATGATAATACATACTGTTAAATTACTGGTCAAGATTTCATAATTACCTACAGCGCAGTACATTTCATGGGATTACAATATAGTTCACATTTTATATATATCATTGCTATATTTTAAAAAAAAATAAAGGGGGGGGGGGGAGGGGAGTAACTGTTGCAGTCGTTTTATCTTCTTGCTGCTCCTGGCAAAAAAGCGCGGATACAGCATCTGACTTTACGTGGAATACCCTTCTAGCTTCATCTGATTTTTACTCCAGTCGACCAAACGACGTCAGATCTGGGCTATCACATGCCTACACACAGTAGGCATAAAGAATTGTGTATGTTTGTCAGAATAAGAAACGAAATATATCGCACATTCTCTCAGAACAAACCTGCAGTAAATTCATTATTGCTGAAAATACACTATTCAAAGAATTCTAACAGAACAGACTTGGAAATGCTTGAAAAGAAGAAAATCATTTCAATAAGATATGGTATTGTGACGGGTCTCCAACCTTCCCCCTCGTTATTAAAAAATTATCATATGCAGGGACGCAAGGGGGGGGGGAGGGGGGGGGGGTATGGACAGACGCATTCACGTCTTCTCAACCAAATTCACTCTCGCATGGGTACACGCACTCTGTCTCTCACATCGGGCCCGCACAAAAGAGACGGGAAATAACATTTCATAGAAAATAATCTACCGTTGTCTGGCAGCTCCCTGCTTAGGCCCCAACAGAGTGATAACGCCTTGCTGTCTACCGTCCCCACACAGGAGACATACTCTAACATTGTCGGCTCCGAGGCTACAGCAACCTCCACTGTCTTACGTCCCCACCCAGGAGACATTTGCTACCGTCGTCGGCTTCGAGGCGACAGCAAGCCTCTGCTGTTCACTTATTTTCTTGAGCCCTCAGCAAAAGATCGGATGAGTTCACTTTCCCTCAGTGAGTCGCACATTTCTGGTTTTCAGAGCATCTTATATCCATTCTCAACCAAAGAGAACCCGAGTGTTCTGTTTCAACCAATAGAATCGCTGGCATACGCACACACACACATTTTACACCAATGAATCTCCGATTTATTTTAATGACACCAATGAAATCACTAGCGCACCTCTGCCCATGAACACCAAGAGTTGGTTCACCATCCATTTCTATCCATGTTTGGTTCCCTGAAGCTGCCCATTGTACTAACAGCCTGGACTTCTCCACAAGCCAGGACTGATGCTTCAAGTGTTTACTACACTCTATGAGACAACAAGGTGCGAACCACTCAGTTGGCCGAAACCTTCCCGAACGTGTTCATCATCCCTCAGGACAAGAGCGGCTAACTGGCCCACTGCGCCCCGCCTGCAGGCCGACGGTCACCGAACCGTGACGGTCACCTGCCACGATCGCCTCCCTTCAAGGCCCACTGGAGACCCAGTGGATGGATGGCCAAGTGGTGGAGTGGATGCCTTTCTCCCCCAGAACTACCCTCCTGGACATGCCAATCACTTCCCAGTAACTCTTCCTCCTTCAGTATGCGACACGGGGGTATTCCCCTCTGGTAATGCCCGAGTTCGCACACTTGAAGAACCCAAGGAAACTGGTCTCAACATCGGCCAAATTACCCTTAATCTGCCTAAAGGACGGGAGAACATTGTCCGAATCTTAACAGGTTATGTGTTCATATTTCGTAAGACGACGACAAGGAAAAAGAAAGGAAAAGGAAAGGAAAATTTAACAGAATGAAATTAATACATGAATGAATAAATGAATAAATACGTAAAGAGATGTGCCCCAGAAAAAATGAACATAAAAGAATCTCTCTCTCTCTCTCTCTCTCTCTCTCTCTCTCTCTCTCTCTCTCCATCCCTTTCCCCCAACACACTCAGGTCCAAAATCTTTCACATGTTTTGCAGTTTGTCGCTGAATACAGATTTAAGAGAGAGAGAGAGAGAGAGAGAGAGAGAGAGAGAGAGAGAGAGAGATGCTTGACATGCAGAAAGGTTAGACAGACGACGAAACGGACATACACAAAAACCCAACTACCTTACCAGACTCTGCTCAAAGCGGAGAGGGATCAACTTGTAATCTGGGCAACATTAATATTTTCAGGCAAAAGATAGACCTATACGGTGGGGGGGGGGGGGGGGAGGAGGAGAAAGAGAGAGAGAGGACAGAGAGAGAGAGAGAGAGCGAGAGAGAGAGAGAGAGAGAGAGAGAGAGAGAGAGAGAGAGATGGGGAGGGGAAAGGGAGGGGTTAGCACGGGTATGTAGGAGGATGGATGAAGGGTGGGGAGGATGGACTGGGATATCACGAAGAGCGAGGGACGTATCACACCCATGCTTTCATCGACTGGGGTTGGGTGTCACATTCTGTGAGTCAGTCTGTGAGTTTTTTATTTCTCTCTCTCTCTCTCTCTCTCTCTCTCTCTCTCATCTCTCTCTCTCTCTCTCTTTAATTTCATGCACGCAGGCTGTCTTGCGTGTGTGCGTGCGTGCGCGCGCGCGCGCGCGCGCGCGTGTGTGTGTGTGTGTGTGTGTGTGTGTGTGTGTGTGTGTGCGTGTGAGTGCGTGTGCATGTGCGCGTGTGAGCGTGCGTGCGTGCGTGCGTGTGTAACATACTCCCCTCTCTGTCTCAGGGGATCTTAAGCACTTATGATTTAACTTCTTATATGCAAGACATCGATTTTTTTTATTCTTATGTCCCGTTTTTTAAATTCCATGAAAAGTAAATACCCGTTGCTCAAAATGTTTAGCTCTACTCAAAGGTTTGGCAGAGATTGACAGTCATACTACAAGACGTGCTGAAACAATTACATCCATGCTGCTTACAGACCTGTCGGCAGTAAGCCGTTGCCTCATCGAAATCAATTGTCTGCATAAATGCTACACAAAGGAAATAAAACAAAATGACATGAAACGATGTAAACACAGACGTAACTCATGAAAATGCGTAGTTCTCAGATAACGCAGAAATTGTTTTAAAGTATTTCTTCTGTTAACAAAAAAAAAAGAAAGAAAGAGAAAGAAAGAAAGTAAGAAAAAAAAAAAAAAGAAAAAAAAAAAAAAAAAAAAAAGAAAACTCCAATCAACGGGACAATTCTGAGAAAAGATTTCGTGGAGTCCGCTGCAAAGAGTTTTATGCAAGTCCCGACACTCCACAAGTACATGTTGTATCGAGAGTGGTAGATCGCATCGATCGTGTCACGGAACTACTTCAGTTTTTAAAGACAGGAATTGGTGGAAGACGAGTAGCCATGTGTAATCAGCATAAACTGTTCGTCAGTACCACCAGTGGCAGAACTAACAACTCGTATGTGATGGACTGATTGTTAGAGTTTTATCCGACTGCGAGTTGCAATACCTCTTGCCAGAGGGCTTCAACATAAGTTTTGAGCTTCGGGTTTCTGATCGATGCGAGAGAAGACAGCGAATCTGCTCAACTCACTAGTTGTGCATTCTTTGCAAGTTTGTCAACCGCTTCATTGTGCCAGAGGTGGCACCGAACATGTGGTCAAAAATCACTCCGAAACATGTTGTAGGTTTTTCACATTTTTGTGTCTTTAAACATTGAAGAGTCACACTGTTTTGTTTATTTTTGCCAAATAAAGGCTACTTTTGTGAATATTTTCAATTGTGTGTGAGCGCGAGTGAAAACTGAAACTGGACAGACATTACCTGTTCCAAGCCTTGGCAACGGCCTTTTTTTTCTCTCAAGTAGACCCGGCATACCGCATACCAAACTGCTGACCCAAATCTTGCCTAGGTGATGAAGCCAGTTGTAGCTGCAGTCAACCAATCGTATGAGTGAATGAGGCAACCCTGACTTCCGGATTTTCCATGCAAAGAACTAGTGACGTCAGATTCCGAACGGTTTTTCGGATACTCATCTCTGATTGGCTGCCATATACTAGAGTCATTCGCTGCGCATGCGCACATACAATTTCCGTCAATGTCGGTCAAGCTTTCAGCGCCAAGCGACGAACGTCAACCGATCAATCTTTTCGCAATTTTACGATGCCTACATCAAAAGTTAGGGTGGAAAACACAAGTTTATTGGCAGTAATGCTACTCGGAAACGAAAAAACGCAACCGAATGTTGCGAGAGATGCAATAGCAAAGCAGTGAGCTATGTCTGAAGTGGATGAATCGACTGTTGTGAAGACACGCGATTCGAGCTATCACAACGAAGCCGGCACTTCCTCGTGACAATCTTCATCCACCATCTCCACAGCCACAAAATTCAGCATCAGCAACCGAACTTCCGACGATTCGGAACCGAGAAGAACGATGACACGGCTGCAAGCGGCGCAAACGGTTTTCAGCGTTCGTGGGTAGTGACTGACTGCAATCAGCCAAGTGCTCTGATATCTGAACTCGAGTGTCCTACGTGTCGCGAAAATCAATTGTTTTCTTTGGGGCAACAGCCTATGGGTTTAAGCACAGCCTGTCGTGCTGTCTTGTTCCCATAGCTCATGTTCGTGGGAGAAGTATCATCTCACTGAGTAAACTATACTACGCACAAAAGAAACGCATATTTTTTTTTTTATTTCAGTCATTTCATGCGTCATTTAGCATTCAAAACATTACAACCACATAAGAAATAAGACATCAATCTACCGTTATTTCTGTTCATTATGTCTGACTATTCACACTGGACAGAGTTCCCTGCTATATACGGGGCATGTTTCTGCCAAAATTTTCCTTAATATTTCAGCGAAAAAAAATATGCGTTTTCTTTTTGTGCACAGTCTATATGGAAAACAGACAAACTATGTCAGCTTTGAAGTGAACAGACTTCGTGTTTTCTATACACACGAAACCGGAGAGGGCTTTTCAAGCCATAAAAATTTTCAGCTGTGTTTGGGGTGCACACAATGAACAAGAGATCATACCTGAATCAAGAAAATTAAAACAAAACAAAACAACAAACAAAAACAGTGAATCAGCAATCGAGTCGTGTACATTTTTCATCGACTGGGGAAAGGGTACATCAGGGACGCGGACAGTCCACTAGAGCACGCCCTCTTATAGTGAGATTTGCCTCCAGAAAAAGAAAAAGCTAGTGAGGCCATTTTCCGAACGAGACGTAAACTGAAGAACTCTGGTGGGTGTCATTGTGGAAGACCTGACCCACGACAACTTTATCCTGTTAACTGTCTACACTCTTTGGGAGTTAAAAGAAAATGATGCAACTTTGTTACATTTACATAATTATTTATCCTTGATGCTTACTTTGTACATGTGTGTGTGTGTGTGTGTGTGTGTGTGTGTGTGCGTGTGCGTCTGTTTATGTGTGTGTGTGTGTGTGTGTGTGTGTGTGTGTGTTGTGTGTGTGTGTGTGTGCGTGCGTGCGTGCGTGCGTGCGTGCGTGCGCGCGCGCGCGCAGACCACTCTCCCATGGCCACTAACCACAGGATCCCTGGGAGTCAGAAGTGCCAGTAATGACGTTGGCACCAACCTTCGACATCCTAAGGGAATCGCCGTGAAGAGTGGACCAGAGGTTCAGTTGTGTGATATGTTCCTGACGAGGCTTTTGTGAAGCCGGTGATACATTCACTTTGGATGGGACCGGAGCTCTCAAGACGTATCTCACAGGGATTCTTTGTCAGAAAGGGGCCTGTGGCAAAGGCTGTGGGAAAATGCAGGACAGTTTTGGAGATGCTGTAAACAACGAATAAGAAGCCTCCAAAGATACGTCAATATAGAAAAAAAATAGAAGGGAAGAAGGAATCTGAATGATAAAATAAATGCAACCTTAAGTGGATGCCTACTGAAGAGGATTTAAAACAATTTGACCCCATTATATTACTTGAAAGCCATGACCTCAAAGATCAGATTTCCATTTGTAGAATGTCAAGACCAATTTATTCCGACACCCAAATCTCCTCTTGATGTGAGTGATCAAAATTATCGGTACCCATGTATGTGCGGAAAGACTTGGATGGCATCGTTTCTTCAACTTGAGAGAAGAAGATTAAGAAAATAGTGAAGAGGGTGAGGAATGTTTTTAACTGCCTTGGTACTGTCCAACTGTCAAAAAACTCCTCGGGTGACAAGCGCTTAGAACAATTTATTGACCAGTGTACAATAGATTTTGTTGGCACTGAAAATAGGGAAAAAACTCAATGTAACACCTGACCGAAGGGCAGCTTTGACTGAGCTAAAACTCACTCCATGGCCCACAATAGTGCTTACAGATTTGCAGGTAAATCAGGGGTTACGGTTATCACATCCCTGCAAAAGGATGATGTAATGATTAAACAAAAGAACCAGAAGATTAGGATCACTATGATACCCCATTATCATGACAATACTAGCACCAGCATTAATACCGTGGTCAACTTTGCCAATAATTGGCACAAAAAAGATTGTTCTCAATGAAGAAACTAAACAACACATTAGTAACACCTTTACCCATATCTTCAATTCTACGGACTTTTGACGTCGCAGCATTTCATCCTAGTGTAGACGTAATGGGAATTTCCGCAATAAATTGTATGCTCATTAAGCATCCATCACCTCTAGGAACATCAAAATGTATTATTGAAGGGTTGATAATAGCTCTAAGTAACAATACTTGATACGAGGATGGAAATGGAGAGATTGTTACAGCGTTCTCTAACAATGGCACTGCGATGGCACCTGCACATGCACCTACGTGTGTTGATGTGTTTCATGGGAGTACTTGATGAACATCTGGCTACAAATCCACCAGTGCCCTGGTATTCATCTGCAAGGATTTATGAAGCGATCGTGTAGACAGGGCGTTGAGCTGGACAGATTTAGGGATAATGGCTTTGTTATTCTCCCTGATAAAAGGCTTTACGAGCTTAAAAAAAAAAAAAAAAAACTTAAAAACTTTTTTATCCTGACAAGACCAAATGGACTGTGAGCTCTGGGAAAACGGTCGAAATCTTGGATGTAAAAGTTCGTATTAAACAAGCTTGGAAATTAGAAACGGATATATCTTCTCTAAAAAAAAAAATAAATAATTATTTACACCCAGTTTTTGTTACCCAGCGCCAGTATTCCAAGGAATTTTTAACTGGAATGGGTAAAGGCTCAGGATCATACGCTCGAGGGACACAACACTTCAGAAAAAAAACCAGAAGAGTATACAATAAACCCTGTTGTGTCTGGATGGAAATGAGATAATGCTTCCAATGGTTTGAAGTTAGGAGCATCAGTTCTGCGTGAGAAACTCTTCGTTAGAAAGATGAAAAACTTCCATAAGCAAAACAAGAAAATTGCTCGGGTATCTACATATGATCCACATGTCCCCAAACAAATCTCTTGTAATTAAGGGGACGTATTGTACACAAAATCCGGAAAATCTTAATATTTTCCCCAGAAATACCTTTATAGAAGCAGACGAGAAGAAAAAAAAAACTGGCGGAATCAATAAACACAGTATATCACAGAGAAATTTGAAACATAGCCCTGAAAAAAACAAAGGGGGTTGTACGGATTTTACCAGAAAATGTGACACCTGCGCACATTCATTAGACATAATTATTATTTATGTTTCCTTTTGGGATAAACGGAAATGGCACATTAGATCCCATCTACTTGTGACAC
>JADBJO010015629.1:0-43158 GCA_016801955.1 Conus betulinus
TCCCCGCTATGTGTCTCGCACTGGAGGGTGGTTCCCCGTGCGTGGCACCATCGAAGGAGGGCCTCTGTCCCGTAGAGAGAGGCCGATGGAGTGAGCCACCCCCCCCCCCCCCCCTTGTTTTTGTTGATGGTATGGGCTACCGACGTGTTGTCCCGTGAGGAGGAGAACCAAGTCGGTGAGAGATAGATGTTGGAAGTGGAGAGGGCCAGCCTACCGCTTCCAATTCTAGTATGTTGATGTGGAGGCGAGCCATCTGTGCGTCCCACATCCCGGGGATCGCTGGGGGACGGAGGAGAGAGCGCATGAGGGAGGACGACGGTGAGCCCACGGTACTGCGAAACCCGTCCTGAAGAACCGACACTACCCCATAGGGCTGAGGCCCCTACTCGCCACTGGCAGGCGGCCGGGAGAGGTTGCCCGCCAGGCTCCATGCGCACTACGGGAGTGTCCTCCAGTCACCGGCGGGGCCGTGCTTGCTGGCCAAACCAAAAATTTTTGGCGAGGTTTAGGTTTAGGGCCTCTGTGAGTTAAGTGGCCGCTTGGGGGCCTGGAAAGGCGTGGCTGAGGCCGGGGGGCAAAGGACGCCGCCTGCTTGCGTTCCTCGAGCGAGAGAGACATAGCCTAGGTGGAGTGCCTCGCCAAAGAGCGAGTGATCCTGGCCCGGGACACATCGTAGGGATGCCCTGAGTGCCGGGGAGAGTGAGGAGCGTGCAAGCACCGCGTCTCCTAGCCACTAGCAGACAATTAAAATGGCTTGTTGCTGCTTGCGCTGTCCGCCGCAGCCGCCAAGTGATGCGATATCCTGTTAACTAGGTGTCGCATAAAGGGGGTCGCTGAATAAGCGAGGTTCGTCCTGGTGTGGTTCGGAGTTTGTATCCGAAGGCACTGGGACGGCGCCGTCATCCCCAGGCCAGAGTACCTCCGCCCTCTGCAAGAGCATGCTAAGGTAGGCATGCCCTGCAGTGGTGTGTAAGATGCCCATCAGGCGACAATCTGATTGGGAGATGGCCCACTCCCTGGTAACCGGATTGTTCGGCAAAGAGGGAGGCAACTGGGTGCTTCCTGTGGTCCCAAGTAGGGCGCCGAAGGGGGCCGCATTGGGTGCCGGGGGCAAGTCTTGACCCGGCGTGGGGACGGCGTCTGCACCCCTGGCGCGTTTTGCCGGACTCTCCCACAGCGAAGTGAGTGACTGAGGTGCGACAATTCAATTGAGTCTGGAGTATTGGGCTGGGGGCAGCCCAACGATGTCAGGGAAGGCCAAGATCGGCAGAGGGAGGGCGTCCCTCGACACGAAGTCCGGTCGAAACCGTTCAATGGTGTGGATGTCATAAAGGGATGAGAAGAAGTCCTCATCGTAGTCGTCCTCAGGCTTTGGGAGTCAAGTTTCCCCTGGAAGGGAGGTCTTCCCTCCGGGGGCAACTGCGCGGGTGCGCGAGGGTCCCGCCCTGGTAGGGTGGTGGCGGGGGGAGGGGGGATGGCGGGACCCTCGTTTCTCTATGCTCGGCAGACGGGCTGGGGTGGGAGAGCCCGGACTGCCGATCGGACAGCGCCCGAGGTGGAGAACCCAGTCGACCCAAGTCTGCGCTTTCAGATTAATTTTTATCCTGATGACTTTGCAAGATTAAAATCATATACATATTCAGCGCTGGGCATCTGCTTATGCTTCAACCTAAATGAAGTTCAACATGACTCGATAATGTTCTAAACTCTGCACTTCCTACCCTTTGATATAAAGCTGCTATAGACTGAAGGAAACTATTTTCTTTCTTTTCGCTCTTTATTCTGTATATACACAGCACAGACACACTTAACAACTTTGAGCCATTTTCATCTGAAAACCACAGTCAGCATACTTGACCCGAATGAACAATTACAACCAACAACCAACCCATATTACCTTCTCGCCTGACTTAACAGAGCAGTTGATACCACGGAGGACAAGATCCAGGCCTTCCCGATAGCGCGTCTGGTAGTTGTTGAAACTGATGACGCCACGTTCAGGCCACGATGATGCTGGTTTCTTCTCCTGAATCTCCCAGTCAGCCTGTTAAAAACCAATGTTGCTGATCTTTACAGTATTGTTTGGGTTATGTACATAATTAGCAGCAAGTAGTACAACTATGGGAGGAGAAAAGATAGTTTTTTTTTGTTTTTTTTTTTTTTTAAACCAAATGGCACACTCAAGTAATACAGAGAGAGAGAGAGAGAGAGAGAGAGAGAGAAAGATATAGAGATGGAGAAAGACAAGGCTTTAACAAGATGAACATAGGGAGGGAAGAACAAAGGGGAACAGAAACTGGGGAAGGGGAGGGGATGGAGGAGAGAGATAAAAGAAATGGGAAAAAAAAAATTTTTTTGTATTGGACATCAGGTTAAAAAAAAATCAAACGGTAACCGACGATGAAAAAAGGGGGAGATAAAGGTTGAGAGGGAAAGAGAAATGAATGAAATAAAAGCCAGAGAAATGCAAGTATCTATTCACTCTCAGCATATATGGGTATGCAGTGTGTGCATATAAGGGTACACATGGTGTTTTGAAAACAGAAAAAAACTGGAGTGGTCAAGAGTACATACACAGTGGATTTTACTTATCAAGAGTCTGGGTAACACAAGTATCGGGTTAATATGATCCAATCTGCAGTCTCAGAGAACACAAAAAAAGGTAGGATCAGCTGAATGCATACTGTGCTCATCCTGCCCTGTCCACATTCAACCATCACTTGTTTCACTCCGACACTTTTTTTGAGACTTTACATATGGACAAGCATTTGAAGATGTGCCAGTATGCTGCACAGATACACAGAGCCATCATGTAGAAAGAAGAAAACTTAAAAGAAAAATTATTATTCCCACCGAATGAAAGAGACAAACAAATCACAAGAATAAACATGATGCATTTCGACCTTTTTGGTCTTCTTCAAAACATACAAAACATGAAAACGAAGAATGAACAATCACTTACCTTCTCAAATTGGGCGCAAAATCACATCCAACACGCCATGTGTTGTCTTGTAATTTGTCTCTTTCATTCCACAGAATATTATTTTTCTTTCGAGTTTGTTTCAATTTCTTCTGCTGCACTCGCTTCACTTTGAAACTAGAAAGAAGAAAGAAAAGAACCCATCTTCTCAGAAAAATGAATACAGACTGAGAACCCCTGTTGTCCATTTAAACAAAAAGTTGCAAGCCCACAATAAGGTACATAAAAATGACCATGTAGCACTGAGAAAGACACAAACCTCCGTGGCGCTTTCAGTGTATTCCTTGACCCGCTCCACAGCGACAATGTTGGTTTCCAGTTCACAGGTCATTCGCACCATCCAGTTCAATGTTTGTGTCACCTGACCGCACACGCACATCATCATCAATGTTCATTGGACATTCATACCATCCAGTTCAATGTTTGTGCCACCTGACCACACACACACATCACCATCATGTTCACTGGACATTCACACCATCCTGTTCAACATCTACATAACCTGATCACATGCACCATCAGTGTTCATACTTATCTACAGTACCCAGTTCAAACATTTCGGCTGACCACCTGTTTTACACATGCCTTCAATGTTCACTGGTCATTTACACCATCTAGTTTATCATCTGTGCAGTTTGAGAGCACACACACACACACACACACACACATACTCATACACACACACTCACTCTCTCTCTTCCTGATGCACAAATGAAAATAAGAGAAAGTGCTGACAAATATTTCCTTCAAATATTCATTGCACCTCGACTACTTGGGGATAGAAAATGGTCATCACTTTTTTCATGTCTGTACGATTTCTGAAAAAATATAGCATCAACCACAAATGACTCTTTCTTGGACCTTGAATTTCTGACAGTTTTGTAGCATAGTTCATGCAAGTAGCTCATCAAGCTCGTTTCACCAGTGACAGTACAACTTGAATTCTCTCTTCCATGAAGACTGATGAATAGACCCCCCAGTATTTTCTTCTTTTCTTTTTTAATTACGTCAGCTTTAAGAAGACTTTGTTGCTTTGTCAGCATCATTTAATTGTAAGAGACCTTGTTTATGTTTATGGCCTCCCAGCTGAGTCAATAACAGAGACTTTTTGCGGAGGAAACTATTCAGGAATAAAGTCTGCTGGGGTGACAGGTCATTTCCCACTTTATTCTGTCCCACCTCCCTGTAAGGGAAGTAAAGCTAGAAGCAGAAAGCGAACTGTCAGGCGACGCTCAAATGCAGTGCCGACATTCATCAACCGGACTTGTTCCTTGTTAGTTATGTAGGTTAATGTCTTCTGCAGACTTCTGAACTGAATTTTTTAGTGTGCTTTCAATTTTTTTTTTTTTTTTTTTTTTTTTGGGGGGGGGGGGGGAGGGGCGTCAAAGACATACAAATGTGCATTAATGGAAATCTTGCATAAGTGTTCACAGGTGGTGTCCACATCATCATCCAGACAAGATTTAAGACACCTGAACACACACACACACATACACTCTTAATGTTTACAGCTCATCTGCACCATCCACCTCACCATTTTTGTTACAGGATCACACACACACACACACACACACACACACACGCACACATACACATAAGAGTACACAAGCATACAAACACTGGAGCAGTACGGCCATACAGGAACTTGGGTTCAGACCTCAGTTTTCTGCTAAAATAGCTTAACCCACTTTCAACATACTGGCTGGAATTACCATACATCAACTGCTTTTTAAAAACTGATGCTTGGACAGTCAAACTCTCACACTGTGTGACCAGTATGAAAAGAAAGACAATGCACTGATTTACCAGTTATACACAACTCACATATTTATAATGCAAGTAACAAATTTTCTAAAAGACTTGATGCTGGAAATCTAATTCAGCTTCCTGTATGTCAAACATGATTAGATATTAACTGAATGACTTGTACAAGTATTGTAAAGTGCACAGTGAAAGCACTGAATTCAATAGTTTTTGTCTTCAGACTTTTGGATTTTGTAGTTCTATTTCAACAGTTTTAAATTTTACACTTCAGTCTTAGGCATTTTTTCAGTTTCACAGCTCACTAGCAAATTAATTAATTCGACAGTTCTACAGTTCCGAGTTTTACCATTCTTGTTTTCCAGAAATTCTAAATTTTACATTTTTTTTCTACATGATTTAAATTTCACAAACTGTTCTTGATTTTATAGCTCTTCTCTTCAGAGTTTTTAATTTATAAGTCTGTGTTACAAGTCTTGAATTTCACAATTCTGTCTAAAGAGTTGGCATTTTATGGTACTGTTTTAAGAATTTTGAATTTCACATCTGAATTTTACAGTTCTGACTGAAGAATTTGGTATCATACACTTTTGTCCTTCAACAATTTTGAGTTCTATAATTCTGTCTTGACAGTCCTGAATTCTTTGAGAGCCACAATCCTGTTTAAAATGTTTTTATTTCCACAATTATGTCATGAGAATTTTGAGTTCTACAATTTCATCTCTCTACACGTTCGAATTCCATAATTCTATCTCACGAGTCTTGAGCCTTACAATTCTGTTTTAAAAATTTTGAATTCTACAGTTCTGTCTGAATATTTCTGAATTCTACAGTTCCATTCATTGCTTAGAGTTCTACAGTTCTGTTCAAGAGTTATAAGTTTCTACTGTTCCATCTATCTCCAGTGTTCTAAATTCTACAGTTGTGACACATATGCTCTCTAATTCATGACACTCACATTCATGGCATATGAAACTGACAGTCCCACAACGCCTGGACTGAGATGTTCTCGCCCAATGACAGCGAAAAGAGAGGCGAAGAATATGATACAGTTGCCCACAAACTCCAGACGTATAGCCAGCCACCTGGAACAAAGGGAGTCATAAGAACCATCTTCAACAATGTGCAAAAAAATCACACAATAGTTGGGTGTGTATGCTTTGTGTGCACGCATATAGAAGAAGAAGTGTGAATAAATGTGTGAAGGGAGGGTGGGGGTGGGGGTGGGTGGAAGGGGGAGACGTCCGTCAAGTGACCACACAAAAATATGTGATGAGAGCATTTTCTACTCAGTTGGAGCATTGAGGTACAACCAGACATTCTTAAGCCATATTTCTACTTTGTTTCGCAAGAACCACTGGAGAACTTAACTATTCAGGAATAAGTATTCACCAAGTTGTTGGAAACAAGAACCACTGGAGAACTTAACTATTCAGGAATAAGTATTCACCAAGTTTGTTGATTTTTTTTTTTCAGCACATGAAAAAGCAGAATCCCTCCTCCATCCTGAGGCTTTGAATCAATTTTGAAAAGAGTGTAAATTTGCTGAAAATAAAACAAAACCTTTTCACATTATCCATCCCCTCTTTCTCCACTCCTGATCTTCCACGCTGCCTTAAAAATCCCGGACAAAAAGTGAGAAAATTGCTGAAAAATGGACAGTTGTCATCCAAACTTTATTGAAACCTCCTAATAATGAGCTTCCTGTCAAGATTCATGCCTTTTAGGTACTTTCTTTCTTTTGGGTCAAGACGAAAAAGCACAAAGAGCACACAAAACAAAGTGTGAAGTAATGCACTTTAATGAACGACACAAAACAAGACAAGAAATTTTCGGCAATAAGCCTTCCTCAGCGACAAAACAATGAAAACAATGCAGACATTAACATGCACAATACTCCCCTTGTGAAGCCAAAGTGGTGAATTCACCACTTTGGCTTCACAAGGGGAGTATTGTGCATGTTTAATGTCTGCATTGTTTTTCATTGTTTTGTCGCTGAGGAAGGCTTATTGCCGAAAATTTCTTGTCTTGTTTTGTGTCGTTCATTAAAGTGCGTTACTTCACACTTTGTTTTTGTGTGCTCTTTGTGCTTTTTCGTCTTGTTTCGGTAACGCTGCAGTTTGTTTCTTTTGCCTTTCTTTTGGGTCATTTTCTTTCTCCCTGTGTTCACTTGATTTATTGTGCAATTAAGGTTCCCTCTCTTTCAGGACATGTTTTTTTTTTTCCGGGAACATTTTTCTTGACTGCTCCCCCTTCCCAGACCTCATTCTCAGGTATCTTTGCAGATAAGCTCAACTGCATCATGGCAAGACCAAAAGGCTATAGGAAATGCAGCCAAGGCACATGCGTAACACAGTGCTGTGTCTGAGTATTCAGTGTGCTGCTTCTGCTTGGTTCAGCCCCCCACTTGCCAGGTGCCCTGGTGCATTAGAACTGTGATTTTATGTTTCTTGTGGCATGTTTCTACCATGAGCTCATTCCAAATGACGTAGGAGACAACTGGCTGCAGTTAACGGCAACAGCTGATTTAAGAGATATTCGGGAAAACTGACTGTGTGTCTAAACCCTTCTTCAAGTCCAATCATTTTTGGTCAGGACCATGTTTACATGCTTATCTCCCTTGTACAAATAACTTTTACAGTGTCAAAAACTTCTTGTCAATGTGCTGGAAATTTGGATTATCATTTATAAAGGTGTACTTTTTTTTGTATGTTTCCTTCATGATAGCCTTAGGCACAGTGTTAAGGTTGTTTTAGCAACTGAGTCTAAAATGGGCTGAAGAGCCAATGGACTCTGATAGAGGTGTTGGACAGCACATGTGTGTCCTCACACACACACACACACACACACACACTTACAATTCTACTGAAATATTGTCAACTTTAACACCTACCACCCATATACACTTCTCATAAAGATGGAAGATGTCAGTCAGAAAGGAACTATGAATGCGCATAAAGATGTTAACCTTAACACTAACATTTACCACCTCTACCAACCATTCATAAAGAGGAAATATTAGTCAGATAGAAACAAGCGCATATCACATGAATGAGAACCTAAACAAAAAGCATAAAAAAAAACAAAAAAACTGCACAATTCACTTTTTCTATAATAGTAACAAACACACACATACAAACACACAGATAGACACGCATGCACACGCACACACAACACAAGACACACACATACGAACACACACACACACACACACACATACACATACGCGCGCGCGCGCGCACACACACACACACACACACACACACACACACACACACACACACAGAGCAGACCTGTTGGACACAATGCTGGGATAGTAGCACACTTGGTTCTCATCCACTTTGTTCTCAGACAGCTCAATGAAGCGGTTTTGCTGGTTGAAGGCACGGATGGTGGTAGCACCAGTGATGGTCTCCCCAAAGTGAGAGTAGATTGGGGAACGACTGGTCGACTCCAGACGCTTCAACTGTCGTGATGTCGCCACATAGAACCTCTGTTAAAGACCGCCAGAAAACACATCATGCATTATATATGTTTTTATTCTTTCCCCCCAATAATGTGTGTGTGTGTGTGTGTGTGTGTGTGTGTGTGTGTGTGTGTGTGTGCATGCAACCGCGCGTGTGTGTGTGAGTGCTTGCAAATGCGTGCATGTGTGCATGTGAGTGTGCAAGTGTCTGTGTGTAATTCACTTCAAGAACTATGTATACACATGATCAAACTAATC
Source organism: Conus betulinus (assembly GCA_016801955.1). NCBI lineage: Eukaryota > Metazoa > Mollusca > Gastropoda > Neogastropoda > Conidae > Conus > Conus betulinus. The sequence goes on from JADBJO010015629.1 coordinate 8,466, forward strand.
AAGCGTGTGTATGTTTTCATATTGCAAACCTGCCTATAAAATTTTCATGTCTACACATAAAAAAATTCAACACACTGTTTACTTTCTTACAGTATAATAGCAACAGAACTTAAAACTTCATGAAAAGAATTCTTAAATAATACTTTTGAAATTGCTTTCCTTTAGTGTTACTGCATAATTTAACAAGTAAAACTTCATAATTTTTTTTCTGCCTTCAGATAAGTCTTTCAAACTTTTAATCCAGTACCATCACAATTTCTTATCATTTACAGAATTTGAAATTAAATAAAACATTAACACGTTGAAAATGACTAAAAGCTATCATCTGTAGTTTCCTAAAATAATGGGGAACAGAACATATTCATAGAATTCACCTTTTGATTATACTGTTGTTGTAATGCATTTCATAACTTGTTCCATTAATTAACAGACCAGAACATTAACTTGATATTGAAATAGACACAGAAATTGACACATAAATTATATGAACAGCAAGAGAGACACTGAGAGAGCGTGGGAGTGAGAGAGAGGAGAAAAAGTTGATGATGTGTGTGTGTGAGGGGTGGGGAGAGAGAGAAAGACGGAGGGAGAGAGAGAGAGAGAGAGAGAGAGAGAGAGAGAGAGAGAGAGAGAGTGTTAGTATGCGTGTGTGTGTGCATGTGTGTGTGTGCGTGCGTGAGTGAATGTGTGTCTATATGCATGCACGCGTGGATACCAGCTTATGTATCCATTACAAGACATTTGTCTAAACTTATTTCCCTTTTAACACAGACATCCAAAATGGATACCAGTTTTTCTTTCGTTACACAATATTCTGCCTTCAACTTTTAGGTCTGACTGGCCTTTACAGGATATCACATGGAATGATTCCATAGGAATTGTCATTTTCAATCATTACCCTTCAACAATGACAATGAGTTAATCTCAAAAAATAATTATGAAGCTTAGGCAGATAGAAAGACATTTCATGATAAACTTCAATGATACAATTCTGTTCACACATAACTGGAATATTACACGTATACAAGAATACACTGCCCTTTAATGTCTACATAATCATCCATACATCATCTGTAAACTAGCGAAACAGCTTCATATATCAGATCAAAGCATTTTCCGCAATCATGTGCAAACAGGGAGATTGTTTGCTGCAATGGTTAACTATATTTTGAAAACTGGCAAAACGACAAGAGAAGTCCACAGAGGTGAGCTTTTCAGAATTCAAACACCAAATGCTAATTTCCAGCCGATTCAACCATCGCAGTAACTTTCTATACTGAGCCCCAACAGACAAACAGAAAGTACCAAGCCAGCAAAAGGCATGCGACAGCGCGGAGCAGCCAAAGCCAAATACAACAAAGCTACAAGAAAATACAAAGCCACAGCAGCACAGAGCACCAAAAGCAAATGTATGGAAGCAAATAGAAAATACAAAGCCACAGCATTGAGCAACCAAAGATAAGGAAGCAAAAAGAAAATACAAAACCAAAGCAAATACAGCCATCCCCAGATACAACAAACTCACAGCAAGCAAAACTTTGCATGCAGCTCCCCACCATCCCATTCCTCCCCTATCCCTTCACCCCCAAATAAAAGAAAGTGCAGGCAGCAACGCTGGCAGAAGGCAAAGATAGGTATATGAACAGACACACACACACACACCCCCACACACACAGACACACACACACACACACACACACACACACACACAGACACACACACACACAGAGTGAGTTTGGTGTCAGCTGTGTACACTGAAGCTGAACCAAGTTCAAAAGCACGCTGATTAATCACTTTCTATCAGACTGGATGCTCATCACCTGTTGATGCAAAATGGGTCCAAAATGGTCCCACTCCTATCCTTCCCATCCCAATCCCAATGAAAACACTTTCTGTCCGCACATACAAACTACAATCAGCCACTGTGACTCTGAGCTTGAGTCAAGGTCGTTGTGGAAAGTCAGAGAACTCTTAGAGAATTCTTTGTAGTTCATCATTGTTTCACTTTTCAAAGAGGTCACTCCAATGATTCATAAGAAATAAGAACTTCACTGTAACACTATGTACCTCTATATGTGTGTGTGTATATGTGTGTGTGTGTGCGTGCGTGTGTGCATGCATATGCGTGCGAGCACATGCGTGTCTCTATGCGTTTTTCGCCATCTCATTTTCCCATATCTCCTGTGGCTTTATTCCTACACAGATCATTTCCTGAACAGTCACTCTGAAAAGCGTCCTGTTTCAGGTCATCAAAAGACAATCCACAAGATGGACCACAGCACAAGTGTTGAGTTACTTTTGTGGAATCAAGAGTTTCCTGTTCTGATCCAACATACACAAGACCCCAACAGTAACCATTTTCTTGACCTCACAGAACTGAACTAAGATCAGTCTCAAAGTAGGTGATCCTTAGTTGAAGACAACCAATGGCTGTCTCTGCTAGTTAAAACAACATTGAAATCAGTCCAACCGTACACAAGAAAATGGCTGCCCATAGTCATTTGGACGTGCACACAAACACACATGCATGCATGCAGGCGCGAGCTTGCGCGCGCGCGCACACACACACACACACACACACTCACACTCTAACACACACACACACACACACACACACACACACACACACACACACACACACACACACTAACACACATACTCACTCACACACAAACCCTCTCATCTAAATCTCTGTAGATGTGGGGAAATGACAAACAAACAGCAAACATGCTATGCCAAAGACAATCTGGAATTCAAAGATTTCACAAAGCATGATAAAACGACTGTTGAGATACTACAAGTCTAGTAGGAATGGCATCTCACAACATTCTGATTCACACAACCATTCAGTAATAAAAGCCTGAGTTAAGTTAAAAGATCTGAACTGATCAATTACATATTTGCAAATATTTCATACTCTTTGTACAATAAAGCAGACGAGAATACTGCTTTGATCTTGCCACTCAGAAAACTGTCTTCCTTTTAAATGCGTTCACCGCTGTTCTTCTGTCTTTCTGTGAAAACAGTTTTCTCTCTTCTCTGTCCAGTATCTGTCCATCTTCCTTGAACTGCTCTCATTTTTAGTCCTGCCATTTCTAGACCTGTTGACACCTCTTTGTGATATGGCTGTCTTGTTCTGGTCCTCCTGCTGTCTCTGTCAGTCTCCACCAACGAAAGTTGCAGTTCTGTCACAGTGTGACTCAGCCCAGGCACAATATGTTCAGTCCTCTTATCGTCTGTCACTAGCCCATGCTGGTTCTTGTCAAGGTCCTCTCTGTTTGTTACTGTCCTCCCTGGTTCTGTCACTGTCCGAACAGCTGCCATGTTTTTATCTGATGAAGTCATTGAGGATCCGTCACATTCAGCGTCATGTCTTCTGTGCGTCATTTCAGTCTAGGTAAAGGCAGTGTGTTAATCTTGTGTGTCATCTCTCACAGCACAATCATTGTTAAAAGCATCTGCGTTGCTGTGGGGGAGAACGGCCAAGAATGCAGCTTGTACATATGCGCGGATGATTCACAGCAGATTTAATGGGACAAGGTTAGATGATATTTGCTGCAGTCTTGGATATCAGCGGCCTGGAGCATCATTCCAACAGCACAACCACCTACCCAGCTCACATCCACGCGACCAGCGACCTGGCCTTGAGGTCCCTTCTCCTCAGTGCCAACACTCTGGGAGATCTGGCAGTACAATGTAAATTGAGACATTTCATCAGGACCAGTCTGAACTTCTTGCAAACATACTGCCCTGCTTTAAAGCTGAATGACATAGGCCACAAGCTGAGCTGTTACAAGCCTCAGGATATTTTCTATGAAGGAAACTTGACAGTCACACAGTCTCTGGACTTGCAACTTGATATCGTAGTCAGGTTGCAACTGATATCACCGTTAAGCTGTTTAGAGTAATGTACAGAAGACCAGCATATAATAACACTTGAGTCTGACAGACTCAGCCTGTGACAAACATCAGCACTGTATCATTTATCTGTGAGGGAGGGAGAGAGAGAGAGAGAGAGAGAGAGAGAGAGAGAGAGAGAGAGAGAGAGAGAGAGAGCATGCAAGCACATCAGGATGATGAGCAAAAGTTCCTTGTATGAAGTTGCATCGGCACTGTTTCAGATCTCCACGCCTGCTTTTGACAATTGAACAGAACACAGTTTTAAATCATTCTCTTTTTTCAGTTTGTTAAAAACCATCTGTGTTTTTGCTTTTAAACTTTTTCTGTTTGTTTTTCAAACCTATACACATGCCTTGCCAATAGATGGGCTACAATGTAAAACATTCAGAGGGGAGGGGGGGGGGGGGGGGGATACTGCCTTGTCTTTCCTGTCCCTCAGTGACATCACTTCAAGCTGCTCATTCTGGCTCACTGTGCATAGCCACACACAGGATGTTCTGTTGCAACCCCAGTGCTGGCAGCCCACAGAGAGCAATCAATGCAAGTTGTCATGAGACAAAGCACACGGGAGACACTGCACTGGTGCCCAGTCACATAGGTGGTGTTCAGTGTTCCTGTTGTTATCTACTGCACGCAGGACACCACTTATTAAGCCCCCACACTGATGACACCAACCGCTTAAACCAAGAGCTAGCATAATTGAACATCCTCCTCAGGAGAGCGCAAGTGTGAGCTTATCTGCCACTGTGATAATTAAGGACAACAAAAACCATTTGTCATATCACTTTCTTTCTTTCTCCACAAATGCCACTTTCTTTGATTCGTTGTCTCTGAGAAACACAGATGAGCTAAGGAAGCTGCCGAGTCTGTTAATAATCATATCATTCTGTCAAGCAGGCAGCACTGAACAATCGCTCAATCCACTGTTTTAGCTCCAAAGTCATGAAGATTGAACTGCTGCTGACATGGATTGTTTGGTCTAGAGGGAAACACCACAAGAATATTTTGTTCACGTGCCTTCCTTTCTGCATCGTTATGCTGGGGCAGACGTATCACAAACTCACAAAAAAATGACCAAAGAACCTGCTGTGCAATATAGAAAACACGCATGGTGCTAGATAGCTATGATGGTATGATACACACAAACACATAAAGGGCTACTGCTCTATCTTTACACAGTGGGGTTTTTATGTCTGCAGTAAGCCCCACTCCGCAGGTATTCAATTCTGTGCATAAGGGAAAACAGGCTAAAAAAAAAAAAACAAAACAGACATCCATTTTGTTTCCATGTTAAGATCAACACCAAGCCGGCAAAACACAAGCAAAGAGACAGCCATCCAAATCAGTTTCTATTCCCACGCATTTTCAGAATATTGTGATTTGCATGAAGCGTGCCTGGACTAATCACCCCTTTTGGCTTTCACCTGGCCACAAGTGACCTGCAAGGTCTCCTGTCTCTAAGGAAACTCTTTGAAACCAAAGTGATATGGGGAGTTTTTATTATACTCCCTGTTTGGCTAGTATACTTACCATGTCAGACCATAGCATTCAACGGCAGTCAGTCAGCTCTGTCAGGCCGAATTTTGTGGAGGAAAGATCCCGCGTCCCCTCCGCGGAAAGGTCGTGACCATCTACCTCGGCCATCCGTTCTTCTGTGGTAAGAACGGTTTGCTCTGGATCGGAATTGACCCGCGGGTTCTCCGGGAATGTGAGCGACTTCTGAAAGGCAGAGTGGCTCGACCTGATGGAGTCCTTCACCATGTTTGGCAATGGTGTCGAGTAAATCTGGAGCACACCATCGCAAAGGAGAGACACGATGGTCGATCGAGCAAGAGATAATTAAACTCCATCGGCCGTGCGGAATGATATAAGTATAAGAGCACGAGGGGGTAGTGAACGAGACAATTGCTTGTGTGATGTGCCAGGGGATCGAAAAATCATGAGAAACTCGATCACCGGTCAACGCATCATCACCAAAAAGTGCTGAGTAATGCTGCGTGGTCGTAGTACCGATCCAAGTGGAAAACAAACACTTGATCGTGATCACGATCCACGAGTTGAAGAATTAGAAGTTATGACACAAGCGAAAGCACGTGTGTACAAACACGAGAATGTTGCGGCAAAACCACGTGGAGTACGATGGACTTCGTAAGATGAGGCGAACTGGTGAAAGCACGACCGGCACGAAGAAAGATGGCGGCCGAGACCGGCAAGGCAATCATCGAACAGTGTAGCGGCGTGAGGAGAAAATAAATGCGCAGGAGGGCCGTACACGCAGGAGGGCCATAAGGCAGAAGGCGAATGAGGTACCGAAAGGCACAAGGAACTCGAGACGTGCCGAGGGACAGCACCAAAAAACAAACTCGCGAGGGGAAACGCGAGCGTAAAACGCCAATAAAATAAGAATCAGAATAGCGACGATCGCGAAAATTAATCAAATGCTAGCCCACCAACAGCCTCACACGGCAAGTGTACTAAGGGTTTAGCGCAAGCCACAAGTGAAACACAAGCAATCTTTACACAACGGCAGAAGTATAGGCGAGACAGAGCACAAGACTTATCTTGCTTGGGCGACAGGCCGAAGTTGAATGAGGTACAGGAAGCGAACATCAGCGTCTTCCATTGGCGGAAGTGGGGTGGGCATCACGTGACTGTCTTATGACTGCATTTGCCACAAAAATTCGGCCTGACAGAGCTGACTGACTGCCGTTGAATGCTATGGTCTGACATGGTACAATATACGACAGTGATTTTCTATTTGTGCTAAAGCAAACAGTCTCACTTCGGGATAAACTAAGCTACATGAAATGTGGTGATTCTTACAGCAAACATGATTTTTCCCTGTCTTTTGACTTCGATGATGACATACAGGGGAAAAACTAAGACTTACAAATAGTGCTAAAACCAAGTTCTGAGCAATCTGGTATTTCATGATAAAAATGATCAAACTGCTTTTTGGAAACAGAATGCATAAAAACCACAGATTCAGATGCATAAAAATTTGCAATACACATGCAGAAAGAAGGAATAAATAACAAAAAGCACGCAGGCTGTTTACAAAGCTCATGACCACAAACCCCCAAAAATCAACAAAGAAAAAGAGATCTGGCTCAGTTTGCTGAATGACATATTACTTTCTTGATTTGCTAACTGTAATTTACAATGTGCAATATTTCAAATCCACTTCTTAACCAGAACCCTCTACGCATGGGAGACAATCTGCAGGTCTGGTTGAAAAGAGGGGGATGACCGATGGACGTCCTTGACATGCAGGACATCAACAGGTCATCACCTTCTTCTGAACTTGGCAAAATAACGTGAGGAGAGTCTGTTTCTGACATCATGACAAAACTGTTCAAGTAGCATCCATATCAGTCTCATGAATGAATCAGTCATACCAGGATTTTAAACCCATGACTCAATGACATCATCAAACAGATATGTGTAATCAGTTAGGCCAAATTGTTGTGAGTCAATTTTACTCTATACAAGCACATTGCATGGTTAATAATTGACAGTTAGGATGGAGAAGCACTTACTTTGAATGACATTTAAAACATAGTGCAAATTAAACATAGTGCAAATTAAACACTTTTCTTCTCTTTTTTTTTTTCTTTGTCTAGTCAACAACTGAGGGTTAGTATGAACATGCATTTCCAAGGAAAGACACATACAGAACATACAGCACAGCGATCATTCTGATCCTTTTTCCCCCCACAACTGCAACATACTTATGACAATTAGATTCTATTGGCTTTTCTTGTGAAGGGAAATTTGGTGAGTGGGTAGACGATAAATAGGATGATGCAGGGCTCTAAAGGGGACACTTATTTCATGCAGTGGCTTTACAGTATCAAACTATACAATGTTAAACCACAGAACAACAAAGAGTTTCCCTTAGAGAGCAGTTCAAGCAACAGTCCTCCTCTCTTCCCACACACACCCACACACATCCTGCTATCAAGCCAACCGCTGTGACCCCTTCCCAGCCACAGGAAGACTGTCAGGATCACAGCAGAAAGACCAGGCAGTGTACCTGAGTCAGGTAGTAGAAGACAGCCAATGGGAGGACAGCGATCATAAACCATGGGGTCGTCATGGAGATGACCACCAGTACGCCCAGCACTTTGATCGAACAGGTGAGGAACATCTGCATGCTGGACGGAATGCTAACATCCACGGTGTCAATGTCCTTACTGAAGCGGTTGATAATGCGACCGGGGGGGGTGGTGTCGAAAAACACCATAGGCAATCGCAGCGCGGTCGCCAACAGACCAGTATGGATCCTCTCAGATGCCTGCCGTGCTCCAAGCGCTCTCAGGAACACCGCCAACCAAATACACACTCCTGTGGGCATGGGCAAATAATGAGGTCAGTTAGAGTTGTGTCTGTCATGTACACATGTCCCTTTGCTCCTTCTCTTCCAGTGTTCCTCAAAGCATTCACGGTGAGTGACAGCCCTGTGTGTGTGTGTACGTGTGTGTGTGTGTGTGCTGTTTCTCTCCACTGAGTCAGTCAGTGACACATTTCACCTTGAACAGCTTACAGTGCTGTCAGTGTGCATGTCCAGGCACGTAATTTCAGGATGCTTCCCAGTTCTGGGATCTCTTATTCTGTATGGTTTCATGCCAGATCTCACTGCCTGTCACGAAGCTCAATGTCTGGTTGGAAGGTGAGTGCTGTCAATCATTGTGGCCCAGGCAGTTAGATGCCAGGTGCGTGGAGTCAATCATAGTGAGGTAAATACAGTCATGACCCAATGTGTATAGTTAAGCACGGGGAGGTATTCGCCCTTTATTGTCAGATGTGTTCAGTCAAATTCTCTGAGGTATGACTGTGTATTCAGTTAGTATTGTGTGTGTGTCATTCATCAAAGTGAGCTAAGTGAGTAAACAAATACGTTTTGTCAATTACAGTGATCGTTGTACTGTCAGGATCAAATGCAGACAGTCAGTCTACTACAAGGTACCATGCAGTTAGTATCATTATATGACATGTGTACTACCCATTTACTGTGAAGTGCATGCAGTTAGTACCACAAGTATGCCATCTATCTAATGTGAATCACATCTGGTTAGTATTGGATATATGCAGACTATCTGATGTGAAATAAACACAACTAGTATCAGTTAAAAGAAGAATCTGTGATATGAAGTGCTTGCCTTTAGAACCAGATGTATGCAATCAATCTACAGTGAAGAATCCAAAGTCATCCTCAGGGGTATGTCGTCAATCTACAGTGAAGTCCAAGCAGTTTGTATCAGAGGTGTGCGATCTATCTGACAGGAAGTACATGCACTTAGTATCAGATGTATACAGTCTCTCTTATATGGAGTCCTTGCAATTACAATCAATTGTGCACAGACTATGTGATGTGATGTGCATGCACTTAGTATTTGATGTATGCAGTCTATACAATATGTGAAGTTAATGCATTCAGTGTCAGAAGTGTGCAGTCTGTCTGCTGCAATGTGTACCCAGTTAAGGCCCTTTGCAGTCGGCTGGGCTATAAAGCAATTACGTTACCTTACCTTACAATCACATGTGTGTAGTCAGTTTACATGGAGGTTAAACTATGTGTGCAGTTACTATACTGCGAGGTACATAATAGTCAAAACCAAATCTGCGGAGTTGCAGCAACAAGCAGTTAGTATCAGACATGTGCAGTCAGTCAACAGTGGGATGCATACAGTCAATCTTAGACGTGCAGTCAGTGTGCAGCCAAGTACACACTTAGTATTAACCCTTACACTGGTTGTTTAACAAGGCACTATTAAGTATTTTGTCTGGTGAATTAACAGAAGGAAAGTTTGAAAAAAATAGTCACGTTTGTATAATATGCATAACTTTTCAACTGTTAGTAGTTGAGCATGACGTACAGAATAAAAAATTATCAGTTATTGAATAAAGAATAATTTAAAACAGAACTGGTGTGCCTGTGAATGTTTGATTAGATGTTTACTTGTCTAGAATGTGAAAATAACAGGTGAAAACAGGTGGCACATCCTGCTTGTCATACTCAAGAGCTTGTTCACAAATAATCCAGTCCATAATGTTCCACAGTATCCAGAAATAAGTTGCAGCCTTTTTCAAGGGAAAGTCAGAATGGATTATACCTGTCTTTCATGCAGGCAATTAAGGTAAGAATGAATATAGGTACAGTTCAGTTTTCACATTGAAATCACGTGCTGATAACACAAAAAAACCCCAAACAGTCACCATCAACAAATGTAAAAGTTAGCCCACACTGTTGTCATTTATGTTTGAAAGTTTTAGGATCATCTGGAAGCACTACACTGACTTTTTCTTCCCCACTGAATGGCATGTTCACATTCCCCTCACCCTTATCACTCATCCAGTCACTGTCCATGTCGATCTCAAAATCACGATTACATGGTGCTTGATGTAAATAAAAAATATCACACACCACACCCAGTTCATTCAAAATGTTCACAATTTCTTCTTCACCTGCTTTTTCCGCAACAGCATCAGCAAAACATCTTCAAACAAGTTCCTAATTCTATCATGTTCTCCTGTGAGTGCCACCATTGTTGTTTGCCAGATGAGTAGAGTCGTGCTATGCATTACAAGCTGTTACTAATACTATAAACTAAGCTAAAATGCAGAAAATCCATGTTCCGGGAATTATGCAGTCACTTATGCAAAGTAGTTTGTCAATGAGCCATAGTTTCGTATCTGTGTGTGTCAGTGAAACTAGGTTAGCAAGGCTAACCATACAGTGCGACTTATGGCGTGACTACCAGCGTAAGGGTTAAATGTGTGAAATCAGTCTGCTGCAAAATATACAGGGTCAGTACTAGAAATATGCACTGAATCTATGAGCAGTTAGTGTCGGATATGTGCAGTAAATTGGTAACACAGTACACACAGTATTAATCGACACAGCCAGTCTACATCAAGGTGTACAGATTTAGTATCAGATGTATGCAGTCAATCTACATTCTGTCAGCATCAGATGTATGCAGTCAATCTACATTCTGTCAGTATCAGATGTATGCAGTCAATCTACATTCTGTCAGCATCAGATTATGCAGTCAATCTACATTCTGTCAGTATCATCTCTACATTCTGTCAGTATCAGATGTATGCAGTCAATCTACATTCTGTCAGTATCAGATGTATGCAGTCAATCTACATTCTGTCAGTATCAGATGTATGCAGTCAATCTACATTCTGTCAGCATCAGATGTATGCAGTCAATCTACATTCTGTCAGCATCAGATGTATGCAGTCAATCTACATTCTGTCAGTATCATCTACATTCTGTCAGTATCAGATGTATGCAGTCAATCTACATTCTGTCAGCATCAGATGTATGCAGTCAATCTACATTCTGTCAGTATCAGATGTATGCAGTCAATCTACATTCTGTCAGTATCAGATGTATGCAGTCAATCTACATTCTGTCAGCATCAGATGTATGCAGTCAATCTACATTCTGTCAGCATCAGATGTATGCAGTCAATCTACATTCTGTCAGCATCAGATGTATGCAGTCAATCTACATTCTGTCAGCATCATCTACATTCTGTCAGTATCAGATGTATGCAGTCAATCTACATTCTGTCAGTATCAATCAATCTACATTCTGTCAGTATCAGTCAATCTACATTCTGTCAGTACCAGATGTATGCAGTCAATCTACATTCTGTCAGCATCAGATATATGCAGTCAATCTACATTCTGTCAGCATCAGATTTTATGCAGTCAATCTACATTCTGTCAGTATCAGATGTATGCAGTCAATCTACATTCCTTCAGTATAAGATGCATGCTGTCAGTCTTCTCAGAGGTTCCAACAGGGGGATGCTGAGCCAGGTAGATTCATTCTGACTGGCAACTGAACTGGACAATTAACAATGTGCACAGAGTCAGTTCATATGCCATGTGAGTTCATATGTGATGAGAGTGAAATTACTTGTCAGCAGGACAGAGTCACTTCATATGCAATGAGAGTTCATATGTGATGAGAGTGAAATTACTTGTCAGCAGGATAGAGTCACTTCATATGCGATGAGAGTTCATATGTGATGAGAGTGAAATTACTTGTCAGCAGGACAGAGTCACTTTATATGCAATGAGAGTTCATATGTGATGAGAGTGAAACTACTTGTCAGCAGAACAGAGCTGAAGGGACTGATACAAGATCAAAGTCACAGGTCAAGAGGTTGATCACAGAGGCACCTTATTCACAACTAAAGCACATCTGAGGCACACGCAACAACTGAACAAAATATTCATGACAGCAATTGTTCTTCATTCTTTTTTTTTTTTTTTTGTTTTCCCATGAGCACTGGTTATTGTTACTGTGAGCCATGCACTGTGATCACTGTCCTGAAAAATTACTGAACCTATGTTAATAACACATCAGAGAAATACTTAATTTTGTTTTTTAATCTCAAAACATTACAAAGAAACAGTTCAGAAGAGCAAAAAGTCACCACACAAATCTAGCAAGCAGGAACACACAGGTTACACATCAGAACTGTTCGAGGCGGAGAGGAGGAAAGCCTGAAAGTTACACAAAGACACAGGAGGGAGCGAAGGGGTACCTGCACGAAGAAATAGAAAAGGGCGAGGGGTAGAACGATGAGAAGGAAGTAAGGGGTGGACATGCTGATGACCACGACTGTGCCCAACACCACCAGCATGCAGCGCGCCCACATGGACACTTTGCCCGACAACACGCTGTCAATCACGTCCACGTCTTTGCTGAACCGGTTCATGACACGGCCCAGCGGGGTCACGTCAAAGAACGACAGCGGCTGGCGGAGCACGCCCTCAACATGCCTCGATGCAGGCGCCGTGAGGCCTGCCGGCTACCCCATGCCAACAACAGGCCGGCAGAGTAGCTGAGTAGTCCTGCAGGACATTTTTGGAACAGCTGATCTACTGTCACCCAGACCGTCGACTTACACGCCCCACAACACATTGTCCTTCTTTTTTGTGCAGCCTTTCTTATTACACACTAGCCATGCCTGATGTTAAAATGCGAGGTCTGTCTGCAAGAAGCCGAGGCAAGCTTGAGCAAGCACAGCACGCACAGTCACAACAAACAACACATGCATGAAGTCATGAACAAGGACAAAAGACTCAAACTAACACAGTAGAACCCCCCCACCCCCCCAACCAAAAAAAAAAAACCCCTCCATTTAATGACTTGCATTTCTGGAGTGTATTTATCTTTTCCATGCAAGGTTTCTCATCCACTCGAGATCCAACTTATCAAGGATACCTGAGGGTCCTTATTCAGAGGTTCCACTGTAATGCCAGGCTGGCGCAACCTCCTCACCCCCCAAAAGCTAAACTATAACCCTGTTGAGGGCCAAATGTCAAAAGATTGGCAGGCCTTCCTCATGGTAAGGCAGTCACCGGGAAGCAAGAGGCTAAAGCTCTTTCTAAAGGAAGCCGCACACTGTACATGCACAGAATACTGCATTCACATTACCGCAACATACAGGGATCAAAATGAAACACCACCTGTTTTCCCATCTGTTCAGCTTTTTTTTTTTTTTTTTTCTCACAATTTAACAGTTACAGAATATTAAGACCACTGTGATTCTATACAAGTACTGAACAGTGCTGAAAAAAGTAGTATTTAATATTGCTGAAAAAAAAAAAAGCAGCCAAAGACACTTGTACAGAAATGTGTAATGAGAATGATCATTACTGATGACCTCACTGAGGACAGTAAAAAAAATGATCATAATAATGATGAATACACAAACAGCAGAAGCATGTTAGGCATACGAAATTGACAAAACAACAAGAGCACAGCACTGACAATGACATCAGAGGTAAAAATGTGAAGAGATAATCCCATGTTGTCCCATAAACCCTGCCCCAGGCATCACGGCTATATCATTACACAAGGTCAGGCAGACACCTCCAGCAGCTGCATGCACCACGACCACACACAGCATGCCCAGTCACTGGAGCGCAGCATATCAAACAACAGGACTGACGTCAACAGCTTAACCTACAATGAAGCAAACGAAATCAAACCATCAGCCTGCCACTGCAACAAAAAAACAAATCAAAAAAAAAAAAAAAAAAAAGAAAAATCAAAGCAAGATTACAACTGAAATAAATGATGTTAATAGTGATTCCATCACGTCAGTCCAGCTTCATGCTGCAAACAAAATCTGCCTTCAAACAAGAAGAAAAAATGCTAAAAAAAAAAAAAAGTCCACCTTCCATGCCATGAACATAACAGCAAAACATATACCAACCACATGCCACATTAGTTTTTCCCTGTACTGCAACTCCAGGAAAAAAAAAAAAAAAAAAAACGAAAGTCCCAGCCATCACCATCCTGTTCATGCATCTTACGGAATAGTGGATTTACAGTATATGCATCAGATATCTCTGCCAATGCCCCAAGTGGCAACACACCAATGCACCACATGCCAACAATGATGCCACAACATACAGCATGCAAGAGCCAGTGCCTACTGTTTCTAACATATATCTCAAGGAAAAGAGTGCTGTCACAACACATGCATCCGCTCTCTCTGACAAGCATTTTTTGGGGTTTCTTTGTAAAAGAGGTCTATCACAGATACCACACATCTGTTGGTACACTTTTTGGTGGGAAAAAGAAAACCAGAAATACAAGATGCCTCTAGTCTCTCTACCACCAGCACATCTTAGGACAGAGTGCAGTATTTCAGTATATCTCTATAACCACAGTGTACTCTACCACCAAACTTCAGGGCAGAGTGTAGAAACTGTGGAATGCTAAAGCCAACATGAAGTACACACCTCCATCTACGTCACCTCATGGGTAGAACACTTAAAGCAACACACACCATGCAACAACAAGCTTCCACAGCCTTTACAGTGTTTACACAACAACAAAAAAACAGACAGTGCTGACAACGTAACAAGCCAACACTCGCCCAGTCAAGGCAGTTCAATGCAAGAAATATTGTACTCCTTGGAGTCAGTACCTGCACAATGTAATAGAGAATCATGAGAGGCAGGATGATGGAGAGAAAGAGAGGGGTTCCCATGGAGATGATGATGACAGTGCCCACGACATGCAGGAAACACATAAGGAACATGTGGGCATTCATGGGCACGATCACGTCGATGACGTCAATGTCCTTGCTGAAGCGATTGATGATGCGCCCCAGCGGCGTCACATCAAAGAAGTGCATCGGGCAGTGAAGGATGTTGGCCAAAAAGGCGGCATGCAGCAAGTTGGACGCCCTGCGTGACCCGAGTGTCCGGATCAGGGTGCCAGCGAAGACAAACACCCCTGCAGGACATCCAAGGGGGATCCACTGTGTTAAATACACCATCATGTCTGGCACACACTACTGCTACTCTGTTCACTACAAAGACTGTGACACACCTGGTTTTCTCCACATGGCTGGAGAGGGACTTCCTCAAGAACAGTGATCAACGCATATTTCTGTGTTCTAATTCACCTGACTGAGGTAAAATACATGAGAGAGAGAGAGAGAGAGAGAGAGAGAGAGAGAGAGAGACAGAGACAGAGACAGATGGAGACAGAGGCAGAGACAGAGACTGAGACAGAGAGACAGACAGACAGACAGACAGACAGAGAGAGAGAATTTCTGGATGAAGGAAAACAGCTCCTTTGAAGTCACATGCACAAACGCTAACCATAACAATGATAAAAGCAAAGTCTTTAAATCATCTGACTTTTTTAGCAATATGCTTCATCAGCTGCTGAAGGCTTTTATTCAGTGATAGGGTATCTGCTGTAGTCTCCCTTGTGTGTGCAGCTAGGACATAAAAACTGTGTGTGTGTGTGTGTGTGTGTGTGTGTGTGTGTGTGTGTGTGAGTGTGCGCGTGCGTGTGTGTGTGTGTGTGTGTTTTTGAGTGAACGTGAGTGTGTGTGTGTGTGTGTGAGCGCGTACATGCATGCGTGCATGCAAGTACGTACATGTGAGTGTGCGAAAGTGCATGCATATGCATATTTATGTCTGAGAGTATGTCACAGTATGTGAAAACAGCTGAATGAGATAAAAGAAAGGAAAGTTTCTTGTCATTTTTGCTTCATCACAAAATGGGTGCTTAAAACATGATCACCATCACTCATCAAAATGATGAGCCTATCATTATTTATGCCATTCATTCATCTTCGTCACCATTACTGCTACTTTGGTCAGCAAATTTGATAAGAATGCCCACAGACAACATGCAGAGTCACCATCCACAGGAACAGCACCACAGAAACCATCTTCAGCTGCAATGTAAAAGAAAACATGACCATGTCCCCTTTCATCCACCATGAACACACACTGACAGAACGCAGACACCATTACCTTGCAACACTCCTAGCGCCCCGTACACTCCCAGCCGCATGTCGCGCTGACTGCTGTCGTGAGTGGCATTGGGGGATCGGGCGTCATCGCTCCACTCCGACAACCACACGTTGGAGTAGATGCTGGCTGCATTGTACAGCACGTAGAACAGCACAATGGCGGAGAACAGCAGTGCCCCCACGGCATGCAGATAAGCCATGAACACTGAGAACTTGACCTGCACAGAAGAAAGGTGAACTGCTTACACAGTGTACTGATCTGTGTATGGTGAAGTTACGTATCTTTTATGCTGAAGGACCTGTTAGCATACTGGTTTAAAAGTTAGGTTTCAAGTGTTGAACTGACCTGAACATGTCACGTGTTACTTCTTGTGTGTTGAACTGACCTGTGTGTATATCAAAGGATAACTTTCTATGTGCTGATATCAAAGAATAACTCCTTAAGGGTTGAACTGAACTGTATATATGTCAAAGGATAACTTCCTTTGTGTTGAGCCGACCTCCACATAGGTAAAAGAAAAAGTTCTTATGTGTTGGACTGATCTGTAAATGTACCTAAGGATAGCTTCACCGTTGAGCCTGATCAATACATACGTCAGACGATAACTTCTTACCTGTTGATATCAAAGAATAACTACTCATGTCCTGAGCTGAGCAGTATATATGTCAAAGGATAACGTCTTACGTGTCAAACTGACCTGTGTATTTGTCCAAAGATAACTTCTTTTTTCTTATGCACTGAACTGCAGTGATGAACTCAGAATCAGGGAAACATGGGGGACATCCCCCATGCTTTTCAAAAAGTGGGGGGACTTGCATTTTACTCAGGGTACAACCATTTAATTGACTAATACAATTAAACTATATTACTTACGTGTGTCCATTACTCTTGCATTTTTCATCCACAGCATTCATAACTAGTTAGAAAAACAGTCTCTTGATTTCTTTGACTTCCATGCAGAAACAGCTTTGTCAAATGGGTAATCACATGCAGGGGGCCCCTCTATCTGGATTGTCATCAGCTGCTGGACACGTTCTGGATCTAACCTGTTTCTCAGGTTGGTGTGAATGTTATTCTGGCATGAGAATCCACGTTCACAGTCTGCAGTTTGCAGGAATCACAAAACACAACTTGGCAAGTTTAACTAGGTTTGGAAATTGTTCCCCATGGTTGGACTTCAGTAATTTCCACAACACTTGACAGTTGTCCTTGGGTACATTTGTTGTATGACAAGAGGCTTGACAAGCTTCCATTCAGCCATGGTTTGACTGGGATCAATCAGGCTTTGCTTACACAACCAGTTGATTCACACTTTTGGTCATGTCATGACCATAGTGTGAAATTAAAGTACTGAGTTCTTTCTCTCCAAATGCTTCCAATTCCTCCTTTGAGAGAAATGAGATAGGTCTTAGTCCCAAAATGTGAAATGAATTTGCTACATTTAGGGCTTCTGAGGGGAAATCTTCTGAAATTTGAGATTTCAAGTTTGTAATAAACAGCTTTCTGGTCTCTTCAACCTCCTTCTGTGCTTCCCTGATTGTTTTGTCTTCATCAACATTAATTTTCAAACCTTGAACTGTGGTTGTCTCCCCTTTCTTCATGTGAGAGCCAGATAACAGCAGCTGGTAGTAGCTTTTCCCACTAGAGGCTGTGTCAACAGCTGAATAGAATCCATCTATAGCAGGACGAACTGCTGCTATGTCAAGTTCTTGTTTCTGAAAGACAATGTTCAATGCTGCAAGTGAAGGAATGATGTCCATCGTGAGGTACATACAAGAGATAAACTTGTAGTCAGTCAACTTCTCAAATAGAAACTGTGTCTTTTTATTGTCTTTCTTGTGTTTACTGAAGTACCTGTGAAGTGCCTTCCAAGACTGGTAGATGGCATTCAATGAGTTATAAAAACTCATCCATCTAATTTCATGAACTTCTTTCATCCTCATTTTTGGGGAATCCAGAATAGTCTGTATTTCTTTCAGCTCTTCTGTACGAGATGTAGACCTTGAAAAGTAATAATACAACTCAGTCAAGACTTTCTGGAAAGTGTCCTTTATGTATGGTACACTGTCAGCTGCCTTTTCTGAGCACAAGTTCAAGCGGTGGGCCATACAGTGAATTGCTACACAGTGTGGGCTTTGTTGCTTTATTCTTGTAGCTACACCTGATTTACAACCAGTCATAATGGAAGCACCATCTGACCCAAACCCCCATACCTTTGCTAGTGGAACACCTTTCATTTTTGCAGAAATTCCTCAACATGACTGAATATAACTTCAGCTGTTACACTCACTTCACTCAGCTTCATATTCCCAAGAAAATGTGTGACACTGTTAAGATTCTCATCAACAGTCCTACAGTACACCACTAATTTCTTTTGAACTGACACATCAGTGCTTTCATCTATCATCACTGACACATACTCATTATTTCTCAGTTTTCTTCAATGTCTTTCTCCAACACACTTGACAATGTCTCAATAAATTCACTTGCAGTTTTCTTCGAGGAATATGTTGCATTTTCTCCAACATTAATGTCACTGAAGTCAACCCCATTTTCAGATTGCATCTGCAGCAACACTGGATAGTTTTTAATGGCAATATTGCACTTGGCCATATAGTAAGCAGTTCGCATTGCACATATCAGTGTTTTTTCCTTTGAAATTATTTTCGAATGAGCACTGGATTTAGCCTGAGCAAAGTTTCTCTGATACACTTCATCCTTTACTGATTTCACATGATCTTTACTTTTCAGATGGCGTGTAAGTGTAGATGTTTGAATTTGTCAGTCCCCACAGTGAATGAGTTCGTTTTTCCAGTCTCACAACACAATTCACACGTCATGACACCATCGTGAAATCTTAGCCACTGATACGTTTTCAACCAATTTGATTGAAAATTATGGTCAACTTTTCTCTTTTTAGGATTACTAGCAGCAGTATTTTGTTCATTATCATTACTTGAACGCCAGATCCCGTCTCTTCAACTTCGGTTTCATTTTCCCCGCCATGCGTATCCATGCTATTTTCGTTTTCACTGGAAGTACTAGGCCTAGCCGTGCTGTCATTTGCAGTAGAAGTTCGTTTGAAAAAAAACTCCGTAATTCGTTTTGTTTTCTTCTCAGACATGATTTGATGGATGACTCACCAATATCAACAAAGATTCGAATGTCTTGTCGCCAAAACGTCTTCAATCAGCCTCGCTTCGATGCCGGAAAGAAGCTTTCGAGTTTGAGCATGCGCAGAACGATCACTTGCATTTCTCGGAATTCCAACTATAAATAGATCGTAGTTATTCCATGAATGACAGCGAAGTATCTTCTCATTTTCAATAGTAATTCAGAGCCTCGCATTTTAGGTAATTCTTTCGACTAAATAAGCTTTCTGAATGAAAATATACCGCGACCAAACTTTAGATACGCGTGACACTTACAATAAATGCGGGATATGCACCGCTAAGGAATGAGAAATCTGCGGACGTATGTATGTACTGAAAAGGGGGAATCCCGCGATCCCGCTGCCTGGGTTCATCACTGGAACTGAGCTGTATATAGGTCAGTGATAATTGCTTATGTGTTGATGTCAAAAGGATAACTTCTTGTGCACTGAAGTAAGCTGTATATAGGTCAGTGATAATTGCTTATGTGTTGATGTTACAAGGATAACTTCTTGTGCACTGAGCTGAGCTGTATATAGGTCAGTGATAATTGCTTATGTGTTGATGTCAAAAGGATAACTTCTTACGCACAAAAGGATAACTTCTTATGCACTGAACTGAGCTGTATATAGGTCAGTGATAATTGCTTATGTGTTGATGTCACAAGGATAACTTCTTATGCACTGAACTGAGCTGTATATAGGTCAGTGATAATTGCTTATGTGTTGATGTCAAAAGGATAACTTCTTATGCACAAAAGGGATAACTTCTTATGCACTGAACTGAGCTGTATATAGGTCAGTGGTAATTGCTTATGTGTTGATGTCACAAGGATAACTTCTTATGCACTGAACTGAGCTGTATATAGGTCAGTGATAATTGCTTATGTGTTGATGTCACAAGGATAACTTCTTGTGCACTGAACTGAGCTGTATATAGGTCAGTGGTAATTGCTTATGTGTTGATGTCAAAAGGATAACTTCTTATGCACAAAAGGATAACTTCTTATGCACTGAACTGAGCTGTATATAGCTCAGTGGTAATTGCTTATGTGTTGATGTCACAAGGATAACTTCTTATGCACTGAACTGAGCTGTGTGGCAACCAATTGCTTCTCAGATGCTGAATGACCTGAATGTAGCAAGCCATAACATTTTACAAACTGCAACAGGCAAAGATTAACTTATGAATTGTTGCATTGTGTAGCAAAAGATAAAGGTTAACATGTTATACATTGAGAAAAGGCAAAGGTTAACATCTTAGTACATGCTGCACTGACTTGAGAAAGAAAAAAGTTATTATATCACACCCTGACCTGGCCTGTGTAAGGCAAAGGTTAACATCTTGCATGTTGAGCTGAGCTGCATATGGCAAAGACTAAAACCATAATCAAAGAACTGACCTATTACAAATGTGTGCACTTAAGATGATTTTCAGGATACAAGAAATACTAGATTGTAAACTGATCACTGTACACACACATAAAAGCTTGTGAAGTGAGTAGGAGTTGGAACACATGATGTGTGAATCATCGTCTGATTCTTCCCAACTCATTTGCTGTAACTTGAGATTCTGTTAAGAAGACACGCAAGACCAAATGGTGAAAGCTTGGCCGTATCTGGAGTCAGCGGAACAGCAACAAGTGAAGCTGGGGGTGCACATGGCGGTCGCTTGATGGTGGCATTTTTTTTTCTGGTGGGCTCTGCAGTCATGAAATATGGGCTGGTACACCCATGGGAACGGTCCTGTGGAGGTTTTGTCAAGTCACATCCAGTGGCCATTACTCAATGGCATCTGCCAGGGAATAATTATGTCCCTTGACATCTTAATGGAACACCCTAAGCCTGCCTGCACACTATGTGAACACAGAGCAGGCTTCCTGGGGTGGTGCGGGCTGCCCCAGCTGGTTTGTTCAGCATATGAGGGCAGTACTTCTCTGGGTCCCACCCTTCATATACTTTTTCTCGCTGTTGGATCATTTGCCGAGAGACCATGGAAACATTCCAAAGTAAGTATGTGTACCTTTCAGCCACTTTTTTTTTTGGTGCTGTCCCATCTTCAGTGCCTCCTCAGTGGCACTGCACTCATGTTGCTATATCCAGACCAACCCCCCCCCCCCCCCCCCCCCTCTCCCCCATCCACAGCCACAGCTCTGCTCAGCTCACTGGAACCATGCACTGGAAGTTGATTGCTGTTGGAATAAAGCCAAAACAATCTACAGGCAATTCTTCTTGTTTTGATACATGGACCATTCTTCAGAAACTTGATTTCATCACGTCTCCAAGTCCTACACACACAGATATGTCCCAATTAATAAAAAAAAAAAACAATGAAAACATAGCTTCACCTTCTTCACACACATTGACACTGACACATCCTTTCAAGCATGCCCTCAGGTACACACATAGTATAACACACTCACCCGGCCAGTCTCGACAGCTTCTGCCTGGATCAGTTTGTCCTTTTCCTTGGCCTGTTTTCCATCTTCGTCACCTCCTTTGTCTGGCACTTTGTCTGGCACTTTGTCTGGCACTTTGTCTGGCACCTTGTCCACTTTGGCCAAGTCCTTGTTGGAAGCACGCAGGGATAACTGGCTCCCTCTTGTCTCAGACTCGGACTGTACGCGCTCACTCAGCTTGCTGATTTGGCTGTGATGGATTAGGAATGAAAATTCCATCTCACCATGAAAATCCAGTGCTTTCATCATCACCAAACACACTGAACTGTAGCATCATCAACCAGTGAATCCAGTACAGCCTTACTTTGTGTCGAACATTGACATGATTCAGCACAGTGGCTAACTTGATCACGCTCTGAAAGAATTGCACCATTTCTCAGTACCAGCTACCACAGTGACTAAGAACTGTGTTAAAATACTTATTCACACAACATCAATATACCACTAATTCATTACCTGACAAAATACGTTGCACATGACATGGACTTATGAGCTACCCAACAGTAACTAATAACTGCAGATTCACAGTGATGTGGACACACCTCTAAACCATTGTGTGTGACTGATTACAGCACTCTGATTGGCCTCAACAGCATTACTTTGCTAACTGAAAAAGAATATCACAGACCATACAATTCCCAGTCAAATGTTTATTAACTGTTTTTACACACATCCTCATCACTGCCGCACAGTCACACAGCACAGTTATTCCACACTGACTCGATATTTTCTCATGATCTTACCTGCGGTACTGCCCATTTAAGAAATGATGCTTTGGTTCCTTAGGATATTGATATTGAAATTGATATTTCAAAGATATTGAAACTATGACAAAATGATGCCCCAAAAAATCTTGCAAATTAAGAGCACAAGTATTAGAGGCACTATAACATATACAAATAATAAAGTGGTGTAACTAAAAATTTGCTTCACATTATTTCAGTGGGACTGATTTTACTCTAATTTCTTTAATATCCTGTTTGTAATCATGTCTGATTTTATTTCCCTTTACATAACATCTACCTAAAAAAAAACAGACATCAATTATTAGGGTACCAGACAACTTACAAAACAAGGGGAAAAAAAAAAAAAAAAAAAAAAGAAAACTACACTCCAAATCCTGCAAGTTCAAATAGTGCCAAATCTTGCAGACAATTCTAGCTGTGGACATAATGAGACACCTATGTGTCTGTTTACATATTAATGATATTCATCACGAAGTTTATTCACCTTCACTCAGAAAATCTGGAATCGATCCATACATCAGTGCCAACTGCACACTTCGGAGTCACACACTGCCAGTAAAGTCTGAGGCACTTTCAAGCACACCCATAAAGTCTAAGCTATTTTCTGAGCCATCGCTACTGGTTCAGCAGCATCTAAGCCACTAAATCATCCACATTTGTGTCAAATGGGCTGTCTTCCATCACTTCAGTTACTGTTTTGGCCATCCACACTTGAAATGAGGTGAGAGAAAATCTTCTTTTTTGACTCAACTCAAAGCACACAGCAAATGGAAGCCCTAACATGGGAACAGAATCTAAAAATGCCATGTCGTAACTCTACAACCTCCCAATATCTCTTTTATGGGAATGAAATGTACTGATACAGGTAAATCAGATGTTAAAAGGTAAAAGCCATTTGTAGGCTTCAAGTGGAACCGTAGTTAAAATAAAACCTTGATTAAAAAGTAATTTGAAATGCAAACAAGGGAGAACAGATACAGAATGGAAATGAAGCAGTCCCATCTCTGGAACGCTTCTGAACACTCACATCATTTCATCTTCAGTTGAAGGACAAAGAAATCATAATCAGCAAAATGCAAGTAGTGATCAGAGATGCCAACTCATCAATCTCTTTTTTTGAACAATTTCACCTTTTTTTTTTTTTTTTTTTTTTTTTTTTAAAACATTCTGATTTTTTAAGGAACACTCAGACTTTCAAATACCATTTGCATACATTCTGACATTTACCTACACAGCATACATACATGATTCTGTGCAAAGGCTCACTGCAAGTAAGCAGGTGTGTGACTTTAGATAGCCAAAAATGAACTTGTCAGGTTAATTTTGACATCTGTGTAACACTGGAACAAACTGCAATTGTTAGTTTCAAAATATGACTAAATCAGGACACCTGGCATCTCTGAGCATGCAAATTATCCCTTCTTAAGCCACTGCATAAGCAACTGTAGTCCTGATAAAACGGTGGAGAAGAGTGACAACATGGTAGTTGTCAAAATATCACAACTGGTTCCAATAAGGACAAATTCTGGACTGCTCATCCCTTTGTGTTGTACACCAATATGAATATACTGTTGAGAAAAAAAGTTTGGTTGAAGGTGTGTTAGTAGTTGATGCACATTAGCAGGATATCCACATACAGACACTGCAGATTTCAGACAGTGAAAAACATTATTTGAAACACATCAGCAAGATGTTCACATACCCATGCAGTCAATAAACTGCAGATTTAAGGAAAGAGAGATTTGACACTCATCAGTGAGAAATCTGCATACACATGCATGCAATAAACTGCAGATTTCAGCCAATGGAGAAATGGATTATTTTTTACATATATCAGTGAGATATCCACATACACAAATAGTCAACAAACAGCAGATTTTAGAAAGTGGAAAGAAGAATCTAATACATATGAGCAGAATATCCACATATATACGCAAGCCAAGAACAGCAGATTTCAGGTGATGGAAAGAGTAACTTGTGCGTTGTCAAGTGTTTAGATTGTGACCCCAGTGATAGCCAAGAGTTAGGCTTCAAGAAATAAGGACATCTTAAATGATTTGCCACAGGGGGTCAAACCTGGGGGAAAAAAAAAAAAGAAAAAAATCTGAATGATTTTCTGAAGAAGAATGTGGTGACTGACCTCTGGAGCAGATTGGCTCTGCCTTCTGTCCTGTCTGGGGTACTCAGATGAGAGATGATGTCATCACGCAGGCTCAATACTGAAAACACAAACTCTTGATGTATACCACTGCCCCCACAAATACAACACCCAATCACACACCTCCCTCTCACTCAAACACAAAACACATGCACACACACACACACACACGCACACATATATATACATACATACATTTTTTGTTTGTTTGTATGTTTGTTATGCACGGCAAGCATTCAACCATCTCTATCTGTACAACTTCTTTGACTCAGGTATTGGAGACGACAATGTTAAAAGATGTGCCGCACCCAGACTGCATTCATTTGCTAAAGCATTCTACCGTGCAATGTACCCTAAGGAAACACTAACATCACGCGCTGTCACAACACATCAACCATCTTTCCATCTGCTTTATTATCTTCCAGTGTGTGAGTAAGTAATGCTGGGCAGATTCACTTTCATCCATTCTGATGGGCAAATCCATTTTCATTATGCGGGTGGACAGATCAACTTACATTATGCTGATGTTGAGCAGATCCACTGAAATTCATACTGATGGGCAGATCCATTCTCATACATGATGGTGAATGGATCTGCTTTCACCAGTAGTGACAGGCAGAACCATTTACTTTCATACTGATGGGCAGACCTACATTCACAATTACTGGCAGGCAGATCCATTTTCATACATGTTGGTGGTAGATCCACTTTCATTCACACTGACAGGCAGATCCATTTTCATACATGCTGGTGATAGATCCACTTTCATTTACACTGACAGGCAGATCCATTTTCAATAATACTGCTGGCTGGTTCTGCTTATATAATTACTAATGGTAGTTCCCTTTTCATCAACGCTGGGTGGATTCACTTCACTAGGTCTTGTGATTCGATCTGCTTTCACAAATAAAGATAGGTAGATATATTTTCGTGATTTACAGATCCATGTTCATTAACAATACATGTGGGCAAGTCAACTTTCTGACAAAATGATGGGCAGATCCCATTTCATGAACAGAGATGGGCAGATACACTTTCACAGATGATGACGGGCATGTCCACATTCACAACTCATGATTTACAGACCCAATTTCATTGATACTGTAGCCAGATCAATTTTCACAAATACTGATGAGCTTTCATAAGTAATGATGGACAGATCCACTTTCATTAATACTAGTCATCATATCCACTCAGCTGTATGTATGTGAAGCTGAGCACATCATCTACAATATATGATGTTGAGCTGATCCACTTCTCTGCGAGTGCAGTAAAATTGAATGGATCCACTCTCATTTTCAATGTTGCTAGGTGGATAAAATTCCACTGCTCGTGCAGTAAAACTGAACAGATCCACTTTCATTATTAATGTTGTTGAGCAAACAAATTTACGCCACTGTAAGTAGTTTCGCTGAACATATCCTTTCAATTATAGAGTTGACCACATACACTCCACTGAGCGTGCGTGAAGTTGAACTGATTTATTTTCATTTTGGATGTAAAGCAGATTCCCTTCATGTTGAAGAGATCCACTTCAATGAGTTTATGATTTGATCAGATTCACTTTCACTGATAATATACAATACATCCATGTAACTGTGTGTGCGTAAGAAATGTCAGGAAGTACAAATTCCAGCTACGTGTGAATATCAAACCTCATACAGCACACACACACACACACACACACACACACACACACACACACACACACACACACACACACACTCAAATGTCAAAACCTCATACAAAAAAACCTCATACAAAAAAGCACACACACACACACACACACACACACACACACACAAATGCCCAGAACAATCTATGTATTTCTATCAATCAGAATCTCTGAACTGTATAAACACTGAAACAATTATTTCTTATTCTGAAGAGCACTGCTCTGAATAACATTTCACAAACAATCTTACTCTTCACACACACACAGACAGCGGAACATCCCCCTCAGCGCTCACCATCCTGGTCCACCCCATCCACAGACGACCCTTCCAGCTCAATCTCCTCCGTCAGGTAGTTCCTGAGAAATTCGGCAAAGGCTCCGTTGTGGTCCATCAACTGAGTGAAAGACCCCACCTCAGAGATGGCCCCATCCTTCATCACAACAATCTTGTCCACTTTGGACAGAAACCCGATGCCATGGGTCACCAAGATGCGGGTCTGAAATTCACATCTGATTCATTTAAACTGCCATTAAAACGTACAAAATGGGGAGAAATTTGTTTCTTCTAATCAACAAAAGTGGAAAAAGAAGAATTTGTTTGGTCTAATCGACGACTATGGAAATTCGACATGCACGTGGAAACTGGTTGCACAGATAGAACAGCTTATTGCTCGCTTGCTGATCTGTGTTATGATTGCACCTTGTTACATTTGGTGGCAAAACAATTTCCAAGGAGCTTTAGAGTGTGGAACAGTCAAGATACTTTACAGTCATATTCACTGGGAAAAGTTCAAAAGCAGTGACAAAAGAAATTATTGCCATCTCATGATTAAAAAAAAAAAAAAGCAGAAAAAAAGAAAAGAAAAGAAAAGGAACCAAACAAACAGTACCAAAACACGAGCATGCTCTTAGCACTTGCAACTAAAATCTTCTAACAAAGATACAAAGATACAAATTTAGCACATTACAAATCTATTTGGGAATCTGACGAGTGATCATTACAAAATTATATATATATATATGTATGCTGTGAAATATATATACGCAGTTAACTGCCAGTCTCTATTACTACCACCATTAAGAGTTTAATTGAATTCTTCTATTTTCCTCCTTCACCCCTTGGTTGTTGAGTAGGACAATCTGAACTGTTTTAGCGAAGGCCAGGGTCGTGGGAGGGAAGGGCTGGGACCTATCTTCCATGATGCCATGCCCCAGACACCGTGAATATTGAAGAGATCACTGTCCCTATGGCCTTCAGGCAAGTGTCCTTTAACATCAACTTTCTAGTCACTACTAGTTATGTATGTATTTATTTATTTTTGCTTTCTAATATAGGCGCAAGAGCCTTGTAGTGAAAAATCTGGAAATTTAGTCTTAAAACTGTTCTACACCAAAAATGCCATTTCAAAACCTGCAAAATGAACATCCCAACAACAACACTGCAAGACATGCAAATTCTCCGTTCTCCACTACCACAGACATCAAATACCTTGCCCTTCAGCAGGCCTTCAGGGCCGATGACGTGATCAAAGATGTGTTTCCCAACATGAGAGTCCACAGCACTCAGGGGGTCGTCCAACAGGTAGACATCTGCATCCTGGTACGTGGCCCTGGCCAGGCTCACTCTCTGCTTCTGACCTCCGCTCAAGTTGATACCCTGATTGCAAAAAATTTACAACATAGAAGGATTAGACTTTGAGAGGTATTTGTGAAGAATATCACGACAATCCTGTATCTTTTCCCCCAAGGTAAACTATCTGCCAGTACCATTCTCCTTTAAGTCACTGAGATGCTATTACTTACAAACTAGTTCCAGCTAAGTAATGTTACATACTTTCTTTTTCAAATCTAATTATCTTAATGCTAAGTTTCCATTTGATTTTACGAATCATTTCTTAAGTCAGGCACTTTACATGAATCGAGTCAGGAGCTCTTAGATGGCTTCAGTTGGTTGTCATACTGAGCTCTTACATGGCTTCATTTGGTTGTCATACTGAGCTCTTACATGGCTTCATTTGGTTGTCATACTGAGCTCTTACATGGCTTCAGCTGGTTGTCATATACTGCTTTCAAATATCATTAGTTCATTTCCTATTGCATTCAGTTATTGTTACCTTTCCAATACAATTTACCTTCTTCCTGGATCAGTCTGATACTGTTACCTTTCCCATATCATTATTTTATTCCTTATTCATCCAGGTATATTTACCCTTCCCCGCCTACTACCTCATAGCCAATTCAGTTAGATATTACTAATTTTCCCCCATGATTACCTTTGCCTATTTAGTCAGGCACTGTTACCTTTTCCCCAATTTCTGTCTGGTCTCCAGCAGGCAGCATGTCCAAGTCTTGCTGTAAGGCACAGGAATAGATGACACTGTCGTAGGTCTGCTGGTGGCACTCCTTGTGGAACAGCACATTGTCACGCAGCGTTGCATTCTGAATCCAAGCCTGCTGCGCCACATACGCTATGGAACCCTGGTGTACAGATGAATTGTGTGACCAGTGTCAGGAATCAACTCTCCACCAAAACAGGCTGCACTAACTTATTCATCGAAAGAAAACCACCAGAATCTTCACATAGCAAATGAACAAGTTTACATGACTCAAAATGGCTTGCTCATAATCTGTTGGAAGAAAAAGATCTAGCTGACGTCTGAAACTATCTTTATCAAGAAGTTAAAAAAAAATAAAACAATAAATGAAAACATCTACGAAACAATACAGAAACAGCTTTGGTGCCAACATATGAACTAAACATAACATTTCCAGATGTGGGAAAAAGCTTCGTTTTGAAATGTTAACATCTCCTGGATGTGTTTTCAAGCAGTTCGTGAACATAGCTCAGGCACAGGTCAATGATATACATGAGGATGATAGTAAATATATTTTTGAATACCACAATAAAGGTATATGACAGAGTATGCATCACCAATCATTTTCTTTTGATAAGCTCTTAAACTGCGAGCACAAAACAAAAAAAAAAAAAAAAAAAAAAAATTTGGCAAACAAGGCCAAGGATAAATACAGCACTGATAGCCTGGTGGCAAATGCAGTCATAAGATAGTCACGTGACGCCCACCCTACTCCCGCCTACGGAAGATGCCGAAGATTGTGTACTGTCCCGTCATTCAACGAGGCCTGCGCGCGCGCTAGCGGGGGGGAAGGTAGGGCGGGCATTAGAGTCTGACATGGTAAGTATACTTAGCAAAAACAGGGAGTATAATACAAACTCCCCATTTTGGCGTCGTATACTATACCATGTCAGACCATAGCAGAATTTAAAGGAATAGGAGGAGGGCTGAGCGCCCTAATGGTTCCTGGGTTAACTGTTATGGCTGCATTGGCCGCCACAAATGAAACCCCTTTAGAACCATCAGCCCTGGTCATGCGGATGTCCCTTAGATAAAAGTTTATGAAAGGGTTCTCCGAACGCCAGTAGGCTGCCTCCAGGAGATGGCGCACGGGGGGACAGAGTGCTGGAACGCTGTGGACGTGGCCAGCGCTCTGACCTCGTGGGCTCGAGGGGAAAGGGCTGGGAGGTCTTTGTGGGCCTGGGCATAGGCAGATTTGATATAGTATTGGATAGCCACCTAGAAATCGAGCCCGCCGAGATGTCTTTCTTGCTGTTGGGGTAGATGGATAAGGAGGCTTCTCTGAGAGGAACGCCTGGGGGCGGGGGGGAACGCTCCCAGTAGTATCTGAGGCACCTAGAGGGACACAGGTCCATGTCCCCGCCGCCTTCGCTGCCTAAGATATCCGCTAGGGAGCGGGATAACCAGGGAAGGAGAGGACGTGCCTGGTTCCTGGTTCTTCGCTAAGAACCGGCAGGAACTTAAGCGAGACCGAGCCGTCTGTGAAAGGCAATGTCCCGAGGGTCACCACTGAGGGCATGAATCCCACTTCTTCTCCTGGAGGAGGCCAGGGAGAGAAGGAAGGTGGTCTTGAAGGAGAGAATGTCAAAGGGAATAGCGCGGAGGGGCTCGAAAGGGGGTTTTCTGAGGGAGTCAAGAACCAGAAAGAGGGTCCCACATGGGAGCGCGCCTAGGGGACTGAGCTTCCCGTAGGCCCCCCCCGAGATAGTTGTCTGAGAAGTCATTGTCGAATGATGGGCCGCCCAACTGACGGATGGTGGTGCATACGGCCGCGATCTGTAGCCCCAAATGGAACTAGCAGAGGCTTTCTTTCGAGAGGACGAAAGATGGGATAGGAAATTGCCTATCTGGATGTTGGAGGGGAGGAGGTAGGGGACCGAGTTAGCCGTGCACCATGTGACCCATCTCTCCCATCGGTAATTGTAGAGGGACTCGGTGCTGGTCCTACGAGAGCCAAGGCCAAGTCCCGTAATCACTGCGATGCCCCCGCTTCAGGGTATCTAGGACAGACCGGGGTCTGTCCGCGGGGGGAGGGGGGGGACCGGTGGTCGCAATTTGGTTGGCATATCAGCCAAGCGTGTAGGCGAAGCATCTGGGGGGTGGAGTGAGGGAGGCCCGAGCGAGGTTGTCTGAGCAAGTCCCCCGGGGCTAGCTGGAGAGGGGGAACGTGAGTTAGGGACCTGAGGTCTGGGAACCACAACTGGGCCGGCCACCACGGGGTTATAAGGATGAGTTTGGGTCTCTCCAGCCTGGCCTTCCTGATCACTTTGTGAAGTATTGGGAAGGGAAAAGGTGTACGCGATGAGTCCCGTCCAGGGGAGGGAGAGCGCATCGACTGCGTACGCTCGGAGATCCAGGGACGGGAGAGACATACATGGGAAGGCGATGGTTGAAGCGGGTCGCCAAGAGGTCGACCATGGGCTTGAACCAGTGCTCCCATACTGTGGTTAGCGTCAGCTTGTTCAGGGTCCACTCTGTGTGCAGAAGGATCCCTGAGCGGCTGAGAGAGTCTGCCAGGATGTTGCGTGTCCCTGCTGTATGTCTCGCACGGAGGGTGGTTCCCCGTGCGTGGCACCAGCGAAGGAGGGCCTCTGTCCGTAGGAGAGGCCGATGGAGCCCCCCCCCCCCCCCCCCCCCCCCCCCCCCCCCCCCCCCCCCCCCCCCCCCCCCCCCCTTTGTTGATGTAATGGGCTACCAACGTGTTGTCCGTGAGGAGGAGAACCAGTTGGGCGAGATTAGGTGTTGGAAGTGGAGGAAGGCCAGCCTGACCGCTTCCAATTCTAATATCTTGATGTGGAGGCGTGCCATCTGTGCGTCCCACACCCCCGAGGCATGACTGTCCCCAGGGCCCCCCCCCCCGAGCCGAGTTGGAGGCGTCCGTGTACAGTTTGAGGGACTGAGTTTGGAGAGAGAGATTGGAACGCCGGTGGTCAAAGTGGACGGATTGTTAAAAAAAAAAACAACGTCGTCGACAAGAAGATTCGAACCTGTGCGGGGAGACCCCAATAGATTTCTAGTCTATCGCCTTAACCACCACCACTCGGCCACGAAGACCCGTAGCCATCGTCCGTGGCGCCAGAGAACCAGTGGCCGTGGGGAATGGTCAGGGCCCAGCGGTCCGAGGTCTGGGGACCGCCGACGACGGAACTCCCTCTGCAGCTGGGGTTTGGGGACCCGACCTAGCGGATGAGGGCTGAAAGGGACTTCATCATCCCTAAGAGGGCGAAAGAAGAGGTCCACTATCCCCAGCGGACCTCTCTGGGGACGGGGCGACCTTCATGGCAATCGTGTCGAAACTCATGCCCAGGAAATAGAACCTCTGACTGGGGATGAGTTCGCATTTGAGGGGTTGGTTACAAAACCCAGGGTGGAACAGAGCCTGAGGAGGGCGCGTGGTGTGGGCTCAGCACTGAGCCCGGGAGGAGGCCAGGACAAGCCAGTCGTCGAGGTACACCAGGAGGCGCATGTCCTCCTGTCTGGCTAGGGCGGCCATCTCCTTGACAACCTTCGTGAAGAGGAAGGGTGCCAGGGAGAGACCAAAGGGGAGCTTTGAACCGGAACACCCGACCCTGCCAGACGAACCGGACGGAGGTAACGTCTGTGAGCCTGGGGGTAAAGGAGGATCTGGAAGTACGCATCCTTCAGATCTATGGAGGTGGCCCAATCTAGGTGGTGGATGGAGTCCCTGATCTGGGAGGGGGGGGGAGAGAGGTCGAGGATGGGCCTCCATCTCCCCGAGGGTTTGGGGATCACGAACAGGTGGGAGTAAAACCCGGGGGGGGTTGGGCCTGGGGGGGCGGGTTGTTCCTGTTCCGTGCCCACCGCGGGTGTGTCCCCTAGTCACTGGAGAGGGCGTGCCTGTTGGCCGAACCGAAAATGGAGTTGCTGGCGAGGTTTCGATTTCGACCTCTGCGAATCTAGAGGGCGCTTAGCCGGCCGGCGGAGATGGGGGGGGAGATGTGGGGGGGCTTGGGCTTGTCGGGGATACGGTGTGGGCCCGATGGACCTGGGGTAAGACCAATAGGGGGGCCTGGGCGTGGCTGGGGGCGTGGCTGAGGCGGGGGGCAAAGGACGCCGCCTGCATGCGTTTCTCGACCGAAAGGGACATATCCGAGGTGGAGTACTCGCCAAAGTGCGAGTGATCCTGGCCCGGGACACACCGAAGGGAAGCCTTGAGTGAGTGCCGGGGAGTGAAGAGCGTGAAAGCACCGCGTTTCTGGCCACTAGCAGGCAATAGAAGTGGCTTGTTGCTGCGCTGTCCGCCGCAGCCGACAAGTGATGCGATATCCTGTTGACTAGGTGTCGCATAAAGGGATCGCTGAATAAGCGAGATTCGTCCTCATGGTGTGGTTCGGAGGTATGTCCGAAGGCACTGGGACGGCGCCGTCATCCCCAGGCCAGAGTACCTCCGCCCTCTGCAAGAGCATGGTAAGGTAGGC
This sequence comes from Conus betulinus, assembly GCA_016801955.1. Classification (NCBI taxonomy): domain Eukaryota; kingdom Metazoa; phylum Mollusca; class Gastropoda; order Neogastropoda; family Conidae; genus Conus; species Conus betulinus. Next base: position 41,690 of record JADBJO010015629.1, read on the forward strand.
ATGCCCTGCAATGATGTAAGATGCCCATCCGGGCTACTCGGGTCGGTCCCAGTCTTTAATGCTTTAAAGGAGATGGTGCCCGAAGTAGGGGGGCCCGGTTGGGCATCAGGCGACAATCAGACTGGGAGATGGCCCACTCCCTGGTCGCCGGATTGTCTGCAAAGAGGGAGGTCACTGGGTGCTTCCTGGGGTCCCGAGGAGGGAGCCGAGGGGGGGTCGCAGGGGGGCGCGGGGGAAGGGGGGAAGGTCTTGACCCGGGGGGGGGGACGGCGTCACCCCTGGCGCGGATTGCCGGGACTCCCACAGCGAAGTGAGGGACTGAGGAGCGACGAGCCTGAGTTTGCGTTGGGCTGGGGGCGGCCCGACGATGTCAGGGAAGGCCAAGATATCGGCAGAGGGAGGGGCTTCCCTCGACTCCAAGTCCGGTCGAAACCGGTCAATGGTGCGGATCGTAAAGGGATGAGAAGAGGTCCTCATCGTCGTCGTCCTCGGGTGTGGGGAGTCGAATTCCTGGGAAGGTAGGTCCTCCTCTCAGGGGCATCTGCGCGCGGGGGTGCGTGAGTCCCCCGTGGGGGGGGTGGGTGGGGGGGGGGGGGGGGGGGGGGGGGGGGCCCCTCGGGGGCTCTGTGCTCGGCAGACGGGCTAGGGTGGGAGAGCCGGAGAGCCGGACTGCCGATCGGACAGCGCCGAGGTGGGAGACCAAGGTCGACCCAGGTCTGTGAGATTGGGTGCCACAAGCGACCATATAGCTGTTCCGGTTGGGAGTGGGTGTAAAGTCACTGGTCTCTCTCGGGGGCATAGAGCCACTGGTCCCCGGGGAGATAAGCGGGCTGTGGCGGCCCAGGGTACTGTGCAGGGACTCCCCGGGGACCGGGGTAACCTTGAGCAGCAGAGGGGGGGGGGGGGTAGTGTTCGACCATGGTATGTCGTCCCCCCAGGAGGAGTGCGCTGGGACCCAGGGGAATAGGGCCGGTTACCCGTGGTCCCGCTGGTAGATCCTCCCCCCCGGAGGAACGGGACCGAGGACGTTGCCCAAAAGGGGGGCCGAGTAGGTCGGACCCCCAGCGTCCTGAACCCCTAGGGGAACCTGCGACGGGCGAGCGGGGTAGATCGGCCGTCGTCCTTGTGTATGTTCAACCGGTGGAGGCACTCGGTGTTCCCATACGCCCAGTTATGGTCATGTGCATGGTCTTGCCATGACGTGGCCATAAAACTGCGTCCGGAGATAACGGGACGCTCCTCGTGCAGGGGTGTTGGCTGCACCTGTGCACGGGGGGGAAGAGCGTCGTGAGACGGCGAGTCCAGATGGGGGGGGGAGACGTGGACCCGCGCGTCTCATAAATGCGAGTGACGGGTGGAGGTTCCAGTCCAAAACCGTCACCCGTGCCTGTCCGCGCCTCGGCAAAGGTCCCCGGGGGCCGTGACTGGGCATAGTAAACGGATGTCTGACTATGCGCCGGAAAGCTAGA
>JADBJO010015630.1:0-7500 GCA_016801955.1 Conus betulinus
ACATTTTTTAATATTGTCTGGTGTACTTATATGCGTGTGCTTGACGCGTTTCTAGCTTATCACAAGTGGTATAGTGCTATATAAAAGTCACTCTTTTTACTACTACTACTACTACTACTACTACTACAACAAATACTATTGCTGCGACTGTTGCTGCTGCTAGTAGTAGTATAGTAGTAGTAGTAGTAGTAGCAGTGACAATATTATTATTATTATTATTATTATTATTATTATTATTATTATTATTATTATTATTATTATTATCATCATTGTTGTTGTTGTGTTGTTGTTGTTACTTTCATTATAATTATGGCATGATTTTAACAGCATTTAGCAAATTACATTTGACGGACACACACACACACACACACACACACACACACACACACACACACACACACACATATATTTATCTATCTACGTATCTATCTGTCTGTCTAAATTTCTATCTTTCTGCCTGTCTGTCCGACCGTCCATCCATCAATCAATGCATCCACCCATCCATTCATCCATCTATCAGTCCATCCATCCATCCACCCATCTATCTATCTATCTATCTATCTATCTATCTATCTATCTATCTTCTCTATCTATCTATCTATCTTGTATGTCTGACGAGTCCGTACTTTGGTACATTTTTAAAGGAATTTAAAGTAGCTCCACCGGTTAACATAGAAAAAAATCAACAAATACAGGGGAAAAAACACGACGCGTTTCGACCTCTTAGGACTTGTTCAGGCATATAAACAACATTAAAGACAATGAAAACGAAGAACGATCGATCACTTACCTTCTGAAATTCGGTCCAAATGGGCGTTGGCCGTGGGGGAGGAGGCTATGCGAGTTAGAATATTAAATAAAAAATAAAAATGATACTGACGGCAATAGTAATAATAATGATAATGATGTTAGAACGATGATGATTGTGAAAATATGAGAACTAGAAATCATAACGATAGTAATCATAAAGCCTTCATATCTGCAGTGGTAGATGATTCTGCCTAACTGACAGTATGTGCTTGAGTGGGTGAATGGGGAAAATAATAAATGCTTCTCAAAATGACCTTCAGCAAGCTTATAGTCCAAAGCGGGAGACCATCTCCAATGGGGAGGAAGCTCACTAACATATAACTCCTGGTCAGATACCGATATTTCGAAACCTGATTGTTTCTCCTCAGTGACCGCGGAAAAGTGGTAATTTGACTCCTCTGCCTTTTCGGTTTTAAGAAGAATGCTATACCAGAAAAAGGCTGGTGTGCAATACCGTAGTATGTTTGTTGAGTTTTCAAAAAGCCAACCAAAGGTGCCACTAAGAAGCAAAAGAAAATCATGAAAGAGCAAAACAAGCTACATTTTCTTGTGAAAAAGTAGAAAATATATAAAAAGATAACCTCTTAAGACACAAGTGCTGAGGGCCAGTTCTTGGAATGAATCCGCAAGGGACTAAATTACAATAAAACAATAAATTCCAAGGATAAGTACCGAGCACCATTCCAGCACCTTACTGAGCAGCTAGGTGTTGCAATGACTGCAAGAAATATTGAATTCAGATTGTAGAAATAGGGGGTGATAAGCCTTCATATCTGCAGTGGTAGATGATTCTGCCTAACTGACAGTATGTGCTTGAGTGGGTGAATGGGAAATATAAATGCTTCTCAAAATGAACCTTCAGCAAGCTTATAGTCTCCAAAGTGGGAGACCATCTCCATGGGGGGGAAGCTCACTAACATATAAACTCCTGGTCAGATACCGATATTTCGAAACCTGATTGTTTTCTCCTCAGTGACCGCGGAAAAGAGGTAATTTGACTCCTCCTCTGCCTTTTTGGTTTTAAGAAGAATGCCATACCAGAAAAAGGCTGGTGTGCAATACCGTAGTTATGTTTGTTGAGTTTTCAAAAAGCCAACCAAAGGTCCTCAGCACTTGTGTCTTAAGAGGTTATATTTTTATATTTTCTACTTTTTACAAGAAAATGTTGCTTGTTTTGCTCTTTCATGATTTTCTTTTGCTTCTTAGGTGGCACCTTTGGTTAGTTTTTTTTGAAAACTCAACAAACATACTACGGTATTGCACACCAGCCTTTTTCTGGTATAGCATTCTTCTTAAAACCGAAAAGGCAGAGGAGTCAAATTACCACTTTCCGCGGTCACTGAGGAGAAACAATCAGGTTTCGAAATATCGGTATCTGACCAGGAGTTATATGTTAGTGAGCTTCCTCCCATTGGAGATGGTCTCCCGCTTGGAGACTATAAGCTTGCTGAAGGTTTCATTTTGAGAATTTCTGTCCTCGTCTCCAGATAGATGCTGGGGGAAGGTGCTACATGTACAACGATCAACGGGATGATCCGATCTCCCACATGGATGCTGAAAAAGAGTGCCAAAAACTTGGAGCTTCACTGATCAGATTGGAAACAGCTCAGGAGATAAGGACCTTTGAGGACCTCATGAAATATAACGTTGTTAAAGAGCTGTGGGTCGGTTTCACATCAGCAAGACTGGGCACAGTGAAAGTCTGCTTTGAACGAGATGTTACGGTTCATTTTGTTTATGGACATGCTACGATTCCTTTGTGTGTGTGTGTGTGTGTGTGTGTGTGTGTGTGTGTGTGTGTGTGTGTGTGTGTGCGTGCGTGCGTGCGTGCGTGCGTGTGTGTGCGTGCGTGTATGTCTGTCTTCTTCTTCTTCTTTCTTCTTCTGCTCGTTTTATTTATTTCCACTAAGTTTTCAAATTTTAACAACGTAAGCAGGTGCAATTTGTTTTGTGGTAACGTGATTTGTGAGCGACGGGGTGGGATGAGGGTGGGGTTGTGGGGCTAGTGTTTACTCTCGCTCAGGAGTTTGTTGTTTTTGTTGCTTTGTTATTGTTCAAGACAAGTATTTGTTTGTTTTGATAGATGAATTTCATTGTTTTTTTGTGCAAAATTGAAATCGGTGAAATCGCATACCCAACACCACGAAAAAGCAGCACAATACCTATTTTAACCCGTCGAACCAATGAAATTCTTTTTTTTTTTTTCTTTTTCTGTTCATCATCCTCTTCAAACGCCTAAGAGGGCTGTCACTCTGTCATAATAATTTGCTTCATTTCTTCATTGTCCTGTTCCAAAAGTGTTCCCCCCTGTGCCATCCTTGTCGCATCTCTGTCCATTCATCACCCATTTTCTCCATCCATTATCAGCACACCCTATCCGAACCTGCATCACCCTGACTGCCCACTCTTCCCTCCCTTCCTTCCCCCCTTCTCTCTCTCTCTCTCTGAACTTCCCTCGCCCGGCTTCTATTAAAACGCACTTTCCACAGGGAATGCAAATCCGGCCTCCTTTTTTTTTTTTTTTTTTTTTTTTTAAAGCAAGCTGCTCACTATTACCAGTGAAAGGATTCGCATCATTTCTTAAATTAAGAGGATGTTGTACTTGTTATGCAGCACGTAACATGGTCCTCGTGCAAATTGAAAGAACATGAACTCTTCTTGTGGTTATCTTCGAATTTTCAGTAGGTAGTAGGATACTCTAGAGAGTTTAACAACAGAGGGTCTTCAGAGATGAAACCGTTCTCATAACATATTTCGGCCATAAATGTCTTACAGACTAGGGAGGTGGTTGCATCTAGGTCATGACCACTTAAATGTCCTTCTCCTGTGACATTTTCTTCGTTGTTGCTGCTGGGACCAAACTTTACACTCCCTGGATGGTCGGGGCGCCTCCAGGTTGTTTGTTTGTTGTCCGCCGAGACCACAAAGACCATCTAGTCATCTTGGGATCGGGGGGGTGAGTGCGCAGATGACTGGTCAGGCCCAGAAGATCTATCACAGTACGGACAGAGGATGGTGGCAGCAGCTGGAGATCTGTTGACACTGGTCTTCCTGATCATCCTGTGCTGCTCAGGTGCAGCAAGTCTGTTGCTTTCACAGGTCTCTACACCTTTGCAGACAGCTGATCGCCACCCGTCTCTGTCCTGGGCAGTCTGCTCCCATGTTGTGTGTCTGATGTTGAAGGCCTTCAGGGAGGATTTGAGGCTGTTTTTGAAACGTTTCCTCTGGCCTCCATGAGAGCGTTTGCCCTGTTGCAGTTCGCCAAACAATACTTTCTTTGGCAGTCGATAGTCTTGCATGCGAACTGCGTGACCTGCCCAGCGAATCTGTGACTGCATAGGATGGTGAAGATGCTAGGCAGCCCAGCACAAGAGAGGACTTCAGTGTCCGGAATCTTGTCTTGCCACTTAATGTTGATGAGTCTTCTGAGGCAAAAGTGGTGTGGAAATGGTTCAGTTTCCTGGCGTGACGCTGGTAAACTGTCCATGTTTCGCAGCCGTAGAACAGTGTGGTGAGAACTATGGCCCAATACTCCTTGATCTTGGTCTCTAGGGGTGATGTCTCTCTTGTTCCATACGTTCTTGTGGAGTCTGCCAAAAGCGGCACTAGCTTTGGCGAGCTGGACATTCACCTCGTCGTCGATGACAACACTTCTGGACAGAGTGCTGCCTAGGTAGGTGAACTTATCCACGGCGTTTTTCTTGCTGTCCAGTGATGGTGATGACTGGTTCAATGTATTGCTTTCCCGGGGCTGGCTGGTGCATCATTTCAGTCTTTTTAGTTTTTGATTGTCAAGCCGAAGTTGTTGCAAGCAGCAGAGAACATGTCAACACTGCGTTGCAATGTGGCTCCTGAGACAGCGTTGAGGGCACAGTCGTCCGCGAAGAGAGGATTTCATTGACAGTGTCCGTCGAAACCTTGGTTTTCGCTTGAAGTCTCCTGAGATTGAAGACTGATCCATCTGTGCGGAACTTGATGATGCCTATATCCACGTCACTGAATACGTCAGTCAACATAGCTGAGAACATGAGGCTGAACAGGGTGGGAGCAAGAACACAACCCTGCTTCACTCTGTTTGAGACTAGGAACGGTTCAGCTTTCTCGCCCTTGGATTGGGCTCTAGCCAGCATGCCATTGTGAAGTTTGCGTACGATGGCAATGGACTTTCTGGGGCGTCCGTACTTCGCATAATTCTCCAATGCCCTTCCCTACTGACAGTGTCAAGGGCTTTTGTCAGATCAACATAGGTGGAGTACAGGTCGACATTCTGTTCCTGACACTTTTCTTGAAGCTGTCTGGCAGCAAACACCATGCCAATGGTCGCGCATTCTTTCCGGGAGCAACACTGACTCTCTGGTAGGAGACATTGCTCAAGGTGTGTGCTGAGCTGGTTGAGAAGAACTCTAGCCAGTTGAAGATCCATCGATTTGTGTCACGCATAACACCATAGTGGTCGAGTTTATGCATTAGTAAGCTGTGGTTCACTTTATCAAAGGCTTTAGCAAAGTCAAGTACAACCATGTCAGTTGGGAGGCCTCTGTCCAGGTTTGATGTTGACTGGTCTGACAGCTCAAGCAGTTGTGTCTCGCAGGAGTGTTCCTTGCGGAAGCCATGTTGCTGTAGAGTAAAGATGTTAGAAGACTCTAGATGTCCCATTACGTTGCTGACAATCACGTGTTCCAAGATTTTGCACGGGACGCTAGTAAGGGAGACTGGGCGGTAGTTGCTTGGTTGTGTGTTCTCCCTTCTAATACACAGGTGTGACATGTGCAGTGCGCCAGTCTTCGGGGACACAGCCAGTGAAAAGTGAGCGCTGGTAGATGCTTGTAAGGAGAGGAGCCACCTCACTGGCCAAGGCCTTCAGCACGCATGGGGAGATGTTGTCTGGGCCTGCTGCTTTCGCCGGGTTCAGGTTCACCAGCAGTTTCTTAACTCCCGGTGATGTGATACTGAAGACTGGCATGGTGGGGAAGTCCTCTCGACTGCCTGGCATGCTGCATTTCTCATGGACTTCTGTTGGGGTTGTAATCTTTGCCTTCGCTGAATGCTGTGATGAACTGGCTGCCCAGAGCCTCAGCCTTGGCCTTCGAGTCGGTGACGAGGCGGCCCTGGACCTTCTAAGTCGCCTGACTTCTGTCTTCAACTCCTTGATTTACTTTCATGTTGATTGCTATGTGTGATTATTATGTGTTCTGTATTTCTATCTTTTTCAGATCATGCTATTCGATAGATGTAATGTTTGATAATGCAAATGCATGTATGTGCGCATGGTGTTATATTTGAATTGTAATGTTATTATTTTCAATCATTATCATTCGTTACTATTGTTATTGCTGTTGTTATTGGGTATTTGTCATCATTACCACTGGGTGTGTAGAGTGCTTGGAATGGATTGTGTGACAGGTGGGTGTTTGGTTAATAGCTGGGGTGTGGAGGGTGGTTTTTGTGTTTGCAGTGCTTCTTTTTTTTTCATTTTTGAGGGCAAGATACAAACAAGCCTACCATGTGCTTATTATTTTCCCTCATTTAAAAAAAAAAAAAAAATTCGTTCGTTCGTTCGTTCCTCAGTTCCATGCTTTTTGCTTTTTCATTTTTCGGTTAGTTCTGTCCCTTTTCCCCAGGTGGCGTTTCATTTCTGTGGTGATCCATGGGTAGGAATCAGTTTTTCCTGGGAGTCTTGTGGGGAATGCTATTGTGATACTGCCCTGGATGGTGGTCTTGAATTTTGTTCAACAAGTCATCTGCGGAGGTCGAGTCATTTGAAGCCATGGCGTCCATCTCAATTTGAAGTCCGCCATCTCTTTCTTCATGCTGGACCAGTCCGCTTTGTTGTACAGGGGGATGGGGCATGACGGCAGTTGGTCAGGGAGACCTTCGTGTTGTACTCAACATACACAAACTCATGGTCCGAGAGGCAGGGCAGTATCTCTACACGGGGGATCAGCTGGGGCAGTTTGTCATGACGAGGTTAAGGGTGTTTTCTAACCTGGTGGGTTCGAGGACGACCTGCTCGAGGCCAACGTCGTGGAGCAAGTCTAGGAATTTCCAATGGAGGTCAGGATAGGAACACGATGGCTTGAGGGTCATAGTGGACCAGTCCCCAGCCGGGAAGGTTCAGGGTCCCCCGCTATGAGCAGTTGTGCGTCATTGGTAGCGGCAGCCTTTCCGACAGATGACTCAAATTTAATAAGGCTTTTTTTATCACCCGTCTTTCGTCAATAGTAGGCGCAGACATATAGGTGTCTTCTGATCTTTGTGACGATTTTTACCCATAGAATCTCACACTCAGTGTCAAATTCCGTCCCTAGTGTGCCCTGGGTATCCTCCTTCACTACCAGGAGAACACCACCACCATCACTATCCTTGTCCTTACGGTACACTGTATAAGAGTCTGGTAAGATCTCAGAGTTCTGTACGCTGGCGTCCAGATGAGTTTCAGTGAGAATAATAATGATATCGGGTTTTGTACTCTCCACGAGGTTAAGGGTCTCAGCTCTTTTCCCTCTCACACATCTGAAATTTATATTCAAGATTCTTAAGGGTCTGTTTCTCTGTTTATTTTGTTGGCTGGCTCTTGGTGGGGTAGAAGAATGAAGGGGCTTGAAGTCAACATCAGATGAGACTGATCCCACGGAGTGCTGACTGAGGGAACCTACGTGGCTACTTTCCTGCTCCACTCCCATGTAAGTC
>JADBJO010015630.1:15000-17500 GCA_016801955.1 Conus betulinus
GTGCCCAGGGTTCTATCGATGTCGTGACAATCATAAAACAATCTGTTTGCACGTGAATCATTTGTGTGACGGGCTGCGACAATGTCCTCTGCATGATGACGAACTGATATGCGACCTCACTTGTCCAGAATCCTGTGTTTGTTACGGTCTTGCCTTCTCCTGCAACCGCACATTCTCTGCCAAATCTTTCCCACAGACACGCTTCCTGGAAGTCCCAAGGAGTGGATTGTCTGTAAGTGACATCATTCACAATACTATGCTGGTCCATCTCGGCGTGCAGGCATGTGGATGGAAGACTCTAGACAAAGTCGTTTTACCGAATCTCCACAGTTTGGATCTTGCTATGAATCTACTTCATTCTGTCAACTTTATGCACTTTGTAGGAATGCGTCGACTTCGAAGTTTAAATATGGCAGGTAATCCTATGGCTGATGGGTTTTTCTGGTGCCCTTCTACATTATGTTCATCCGTCACTGCAGGTCTTCAATATGTCCCACGTCCAAGCTAATTCTCTGAACATGAGCATCCTGTCAACTCTTATGCCAAACTTGCAAGTGTTAGACGTAACATGGAGCAAAGTAAGAGTACTTTGGGGACAAGGGTTATTTCATAATCTTCAGTTTTTCAGTTTACAGAGTAGCCCTATAACTGATTTCAATCCACTTGTCATGAAACCCATGGCAAACCTCAGGTACGTTGCTGCAGATGACATGAAATTGTGTTGTCCTGTCGTTTTACCAGACAATTTCCCGAGGTAGATGTTGGGCGCCGTCTGATGCTATCTCGTCCTTGATGGCTTGCTGAAGTCTAGTGTTTTCCGGTATGCTCTTACAATGTTTGCTGTGCTGGCTGGTCTGGGAAACGTTGGCGGGATTGTCTATCATACATGGTTTTTTATTAAGAAACAGTGAGACTTCTTTCGTAATATTTGTTCTTCATCTGTGCGCTTCGGATTTCTTGATGGGAGTGTATTCAATCTTCATTAGCGCTGCAGACGGCATTTATGCACAAAGTTACATTTGGAATGATACTGCGTGGAGGGGGAGCGTCGCTTGCAGATTTGCAGGTTTCTTTTATTCTTATCATGTGAAGTATCAGCATTTCTGATCTGGTTGATCACTTTGGATCGCTTCCTGGTGCTCCGATTTCCCCGCAGTCAGATCCACTTTGGGGCCAAATCAACTCACATAGCCTGCGCCATCGTGTGGACACTGGGACTCACCCTGGCGTCGGTACCTCTGCTCCCTGTGACCTCACACTGGGAGTTTTTCCACCAGACAGGTCTTTGCTTTCCACTGCCTGTCACCACAGCTGACTTTCCTGGTCACGTTTACTCCTTCAGTATCATGATCATCTGTAACTTAATCCTCTTCAGCACGGTTGGCGTGGGTCAGTTCCTTATTTACTGGTCAGTAAGGAGCAGCACTAAATCTAGTCAGTTAACAAAGCTGCGAGGCTTGGGCACTGACAGTGTGCAATTCAAAGAAGCAACTATCGCCAGGCGCCTCCTGTCCCTTGCAGTGTCTGATTTTCTGTGCTGGTTTCCTGGTGGTCTGTGTGGGGTTCTGACTGCCAGTGGCGTCGTCATTCCAGAGAATGTCAACGTTGGAATGGCCATTTTTGTGTTGCCGCTCAATTCAGCACTAAATCCGTTCCTGTATACTTTGAACATAATGCTGGAGAAACGGCGGACTGCACAACAACTCCGTCTTCAAAAATTGTTACGGACTTCAAAAGAGGTGACCCTCAACGCACATCACAACATATTAATGTCATAGTATCGCCACTTATTTCAACACGTATTCAATGAAAATGGACTGCTTTATGACTGTATAGTTATTACTTCATTTTTAGGTATGCATATACAGGTCACCACACGGTTTACAATCACGATAATTTCTCGCAGTTAAACGGCAACATGCATAAATGGAAAACAGCAACACTTCGCATGCCAGTTTATACGGTTGTCACACACAATCACGCAAAATATTGTTTGTTAACCTTAAAAAAAAATGTTCGTAAATGGGGGGGGGGGGGGGGGGGGGGGGGGGGGGGGGGATGAGAGTTTGTTTCTGGCCTAAACCTTGCAGGACTTGGCACTCACACTTTCTGTACTGATAACATCCTTCTGCTTACGTTCTCTTCTGTCTGTCCTCCAGGCGTTGGCTTTTCAATCATCTCTCTTCTATCATATCATAACGAAAGCAAATAACAGCTGACTGACTGGACTGTGCCTACAATGCTACCTACTATGGTTTCACGGGATCTGCACCGCTATCGGAGCTTTAGCTTTAGCTCCGCTGAGCTTTAGCTCCTCTGTTAATACTGACTCCTGTGGTGATCACTATCTGAAAAAAAATGAACTATCTGAGCTTTAGCTCCTCTATTTACACTGACTCCTATAGTGATTAGTGTCCAGGAGACGAGATTTACAGTAAATACATCTCTAACTATTTCTGGTTTCAAGTACAAAGATACATATGTGTGTTTATTTCTATTT
>JADBJO010015630.1:22500-25000 GCA_016801955.1 Conus betulinus
ATAGTTTCAGAAAGATTAGAATCTGATCATTTACCTGTTGAGCTACATTTCAACTTTGCTGAGGAAAATATTAGTTCTGAAAATGGTGATAAAAGAGATAAGTTCATAGAAAAATATATGTAGAACTGTGATCTGGAACAGTCATATGTAAACGCACTTTATTCCACAGAGGGGTTAGCATTGCTAAATCATGCTACTTATCTAATCAGTCATAACTGCACTGATGCCTTAAAAGTGTTTAATGAGTATTAAAGAAAATATACTTAAATGCAACTGACAAAAACAGCGATTGGTATGATAAGGAATGTAAAGATAGTGTCTTGTAACACTTCCGTCATTGAACAGAAAAAGTGGAGAATCTGAAATATTCTCCACCAAGCGATTAGAGGTTACTTGATGCAAGATAGATCCCCAAAAGGGGCATGTTCATTAAATCCCCCCCGCTATTAGCAATTTATCATATGTAGTATTCAATGAACGTAGCCAGTCAGAACTGCAATCAATAATACCTTTTGAAAAATGCACTGAAACAATATTTAAAACTAACGATTTGTTGAATCGGACACATGCTGCACAGGAGAAAACATGTCTGTGGTGTCATTTGGTACAGGCGATTGGATTGGGTGTTAAAATAATTGGTCATTAATATAAATGGCTACAGAGATTTTCGCAGCACAATCACTTTCTTGGCACACTGGTGGTTAGAAGAAATGGTTCAATCATGGCAAGTCCTTCTTTGTCACATTTCGAGATTGAAGGATGATGACCATATGAGTGTTGTTCTCAAGATGTTGTTGAAGGTGTATTGCATTGGTAGTGATTGAACGGCAATTCCGCTGTAGGATACTTATGTTTTTCTTTTTTCCCATCAAACAGTTATAAAGAAGAATAATAAAGAAACAGGAGAAAATTGCAAATAAAGCAAAAGCACAGTAATAGTCTATTAAAATGAAATAGACACTTCGCAAACACCGAAAACTGAAATTCAGTATGGAAATACCTAAAATCTTCCAACAGGATAATGACTAATCATACTAAAAAAAAATACCCCAATCATTTGCAACTATGAAAATGACAGCCTTATAACAATCCAACAGAAATACGTAGACAGAAGACTTTCACCGGGCTCGGTAACTGTACAGGTAATCTCGTCCCTGATGTTCCCTGTGCGTGTATGAGTGTGTGTGTGTATGTGTGTGTGTGTGTGTGTGTGTGTGTGTGTGTGTGTGTGTGTGTGTGTGTGTGTGTGTGCGTGTGTAAGTGATGGGACCTTCTCTGTATTCACAGCAGAGCTAATTGCTATTATTATGGCACTGAACTATCTTCTTAGTCTTCCATATTCGATATTTCAAATATTATTTTGTGTCGATTCCAAATCTGTCTTACAAGCTTTAAAATATTCTCATACAAGAGTGAGAGGAGAAATGATATCTGAGATATATCATTTAATTCATTTTTTTGTCTTTACGTGGTTCTTCTATTGACTTTTGTTGGATTCCATCACATTGTGGTTTAGCGGCAAATGAAAGGGTGATCGGTTAGCCCAAAATAGTGCAGCTAAGGAAAAGAGCTTTACAAAAATAAATGTTCCTTTATCCTTGTATGAAAATTATAGCCTTTTAGAAAAATCATGGGATTCGGTGATACGAAGACAAAAAGAGTGTCCCAAACACAATAAAGGACAAACAAGGAAAATTCTTTAAGAAGCTTGTAAAATATAAAACGGGACACAATCTCCATCAGGAACGGATTTTGAAGAGTCTGATCTTTAGACTCAGACTTGATGCATACAAAACAAAATATTGTAAAAAATGCCATCTGCATTTGTGGCCAAAATATTACTCCATTCCATGTCATCTTTCTTTGCAGAAATACTAAAAAAATATTTACCTACTTGGTTATTAAGTTTGAACCCATCAATCGCGAATTTTTGGGACATTTTTGGGAACGAAGCGAAGGCTATAGAAGCTGTTAAAGCAATTGTTAAGAGTCCAGTTGGACATTTACTTTGATTCTCGAGTTATTTGTTTGATTTGTTCTCTTATTATGTCAATTGTTAAAAATATTTTGTTTTTCTTAAAAATGTTCAGATATGAATCCAGGCTAAAGTAGTTTACGTTGTGCCGGTAGATTAGAATGGGGTTAAAGTGATTGTCACTTATTGGTATTTCATTGTTTAGATAGACTATGCATGCAAAGATTAGCATACTACACTACCTCGACACTCCATACACTTTCGTATTTCTGTTGGATTGTTTTAAGGCTGTCATCTTCATAGTTGCAAATGATTGGGTTTTTTTTGTGTTTTCTTTTTAGTATGATTAGTCATTATCCTGTTGGAAGATTTTAGGTATTTCCATACTGAATTTCGTTTTCGGTGTTTGCGCAGTGTCTATTTTCATTTTAATAGACTATTACTGTGCTTTTGCTTTATTTGCAATTTTTCCCGTTTCTTTATTATTATTTTTTATAACTGTTTGATGAGAGAGAGAGAGAGAGA
>JADBJO010015630.1:30000-36856 GCA_016801955.1 Conus betulinus
GTTGCAAATGACCATGATGCCAAACGAATAAATGTGACCCGGAAAGTCAGCTCTGGTGACAGGCAAGGGAATGCAAATACCTGTCTGGTGGAAAAACTCCCAGTGGGAGGTCACAGGGAGCAGAGGTACAGATGCCAGTGCAATTCCCAGTGCCCAAATGACTGCACAGGCTATGTGAGCTGACTGGCTCCAACCGAATGTGACTGAACGGGAAAACGAAGCACTAGGAAGCGATCTAAAGTGATAAAACAGATTAGGAATGCCGACACTTCAGAGGATAACAAGGATAAAAATCCTGCAATGCTACAAGCAGAACTTTGTTTCCAAATAGTATCATTCCAAATATAAGTACCTGCATACATTTGGTCTGCTACGCCTATGAAGATTAAAATACACACCCATCAGAAAATCAGAGGCACACAGATGAATAACAAAAATTACAAAACCAGTCTTAGTGCTTTTTGACATAAAGTATACGCGATACACAAGTCCACCCAGATTTCCAAGAACAGCGAACACAGCAAATACCCCTAGGGCACAACGATAAGCCATAGACTTTAACAGGTCATCACATGACGAGATTTCATTAGACGGAGCCAAACATTCTCCTCGGAAGCTGTCTGGCAAAACAACAGAAACAACACAGTTTGAAATTATCTGCAACAACATGAAGGAGATCTGTCATGTGTTTCATGAAAGCTGGAGCAAAATCAATGACAGGACAACCTGTAAGTTCAAAACCTGAAGTTTATGAAACAAGTTTTGTTCCTTAAAGACCTTTATATCATTCCAGACAGATCTAGAACTTTTAACTGTGGCATAACAGCTGACAACATGCTCATATTTATAGATTCCGTTTGGACATGAGAGATATTGATCATCACTAATGATGGATGTGAGTACTGTTCTTGGACATAAATGTTACCACCTGATAGGGGGTTACCTGCCAGATTCAGTCTCCGCAGGTGGGGCATTCCTGCAAAGTGGCTAAAGTTGATGGAATGAAGTAGATTGTGGCTAAGATCCAAACTATGAAGATTCGGCAAAGCAACTTCTGTTAAACTCTTCCCATCCACACGACGTTACACCTAGATGGATCAACATGATGTTGTCAGTGATATCACGCATGCGTGTTCCACTGTCTGAGACGTCCAGGTAGCGTATCTGTGGGAAAGAGCTGATGTGAAAATTCTGGTTACAGGTGAAGGCAAGACCGTAACAAACGCATGCCTCAGGGACAAGGAATGTTGCACATTAGTTCATCATCATGTTGTGGACACTGTAGCATACCATCACACAGGTGATTCACGTGAAGACAGATCGTTCGGTCACGGTACCGACATCGATACAACCCTGGGCAAGTCCTGTAAAAATTAGCACAACCGAGTTCGTCTTCATGACCTGGACAGTCGATCATGTCATTGCAGCGGACATAGACAGGGAGACAGTATCATCATCATGACACTGAAAATGAGTGTCTGGACATTGCGTTGTGTTTTCTGGTAGTGGGGTCACGTGAATCCACCTGGCGTGTCAAAATTAACTACAGCTGGAGGCCTTATCTTAGTAGAGATGGATTTGGTGCTATAACAATCCGACTCGTCCTTGTTTGTGTTGCAGTCCTTGAACCCATCACAGCTTTTCCTCCAATCTACGCACTGAACAGAAATAGCTAGTGTCTTTCATGAATGTGGACACAGACATAGAAACACACTGACACACACACACACACACACACACACACACACACGCACGCATGCACGTTCGCACGAACGCACGCACGCACGCACACACGCAAGATTCAAGATTCAAGATTTAATTATCCTGTCACCCCTTTGGAGGACATAAAACAAAAGAAAAAACAATGTAATCCACTTCAACATGACACAAAATGACTAAGCAAAATGCAGGAAGCGTTTTATGTGTATTAAAGGCGCAATGGCTTAATCACTAAGACATAGAGCAGGCTGGTCATCATAAACTTACACCATTTTGCTGAATGTTAAATATTTACACAACTTTAACAGAACATTCTTGCCAGCCGAGAATAGTCTGCACAGGTTGTAAACAGATTTCACACTCGTATACTTTCTGGGAATAAAACGTACTCGTAACTCTTCATACTTTGGGCATTCCATAATGAAATGAAATTCGTCTCCAACATATTGTTTACAATCTTTACAAAAGCGTTCCTCGCGGGCAAGACCAGTCGTCTTCTTCTTCCTACTTCAATCATGAGTTTGTGATTACTACAACATCATGAAGTTTAAAAGGGAAATTATATATCTATATATATATATATATATATATATATATATATATAATATACGTTCAATAATAGTAATTGTTTGTAATTTCACGTTTGAAACATGTTTTATAATTTCTATAGAATAGGCATTTATTACTTGAATGTAACACCCTATTCCACGAACGTACATAGTTATCTTTCAAAGATAAAGAAATGTTTCTATATCTTTCATTTTCATTAGAAAACTGCTGTGTTTTCCCAAATACAATCATAGCTGTTTCTACAAAAAATGCTTTCTATACACTTATCCACCCAGACATATAAATACCATTTTTATACAAGTCATATAAAACACAATGTATTTTTACTCGAGTATTTATCCGTTTGAGTTGCTAGTGAGATCCAGAATCGGATCATTCGGGTTTTAATTTGCACAGACAATGGATAAATCTCAAGTTCCCCATATAATAACTATGTCATGGTACTGCGATTAAGTTGGAGTAAATGCTTTAAGAAGTTAAGTTGCAAGCTTTCTATGATTTTGATATCTTCATAACCCCATATTTCACAGCCATATAATAGCACAGGTACAACCATCTTTTCAAATAGGTCTAAAACAATATTCACGGGTAATTTTTTATTTCGAGCGACTTGGAGTAATGAAAACATTGCACTTTGTGCTTGATCATGCCTATGTTTTTTACATTTATGAAATTTACCAGATCTACTAAAACAGATTCCCAAATATTTGAAACTATCTACTATTTCATGACTTCGTTACCAAATTTAAACACGTGTTTATTATTCTTTCGTCCATTGAATATCACAGCTTTAGTTTTCTGTACATTAACAGTTAGTTTCCATCCAGTACAATACTCTTTAAACGCAGTAAGAGCTTTTTGCAAAGCATTACATGAGGTAGCAAGCAAAACAGTGTCATCAGCATACAAAAGCAAAAAATAAACAAAGATAACTGCTTAAGTCTGCATCAGGAAGATCTAAATCGATATTTAACGAAGTACAATTGTGATCAGAAAAAAATATTGTTCGAGGTCATTCAAAAACAAAGAAAAAAGAACCGGAGACAAATTTTCTCCTTGCCGCACACCTCTATAACTACTAAAATAATCAGATTTGTTACCGCTTATGAAAACACACGATTTAATTTGATGATACATGTTTACAATCACCTGGAGAATCGTACCATTCTCCTCCTTACTTTACAAGTTTTTGCCATAGTCCTAATCTCCACACAGAATCAAAAGCCTTCCTAAAGTCAACAAAAGCAGCACAAAACAATTGCTTTTTTTTTTTTTTTTTTAGCAGCGCAGCGCAAATATCTACAAATATCTACAAGGCTTTTCAAAACAAATAAATGATCCAATGTGGAATGGGCCACGACGAAAACCAGCCTGACTTTCAGAAAGCAGCTTATTACTTTCAAGAAAATCAGTTAATCGATTATTCAAAAATCGTTGTAAACAATTTACCTACGCAGCTAAGCAGTGTTATTCCACGATAATTGTCACAGTCGTCTTTATTGCCTTTCCCTTTGTAGATTTGGTAGAACAAGTCCCACTACCCATTCTTCAAGAATCACACCTGAGTTAAGAACTTTATTGAAAAGTTTACGACAAATTGTTGTCATTAGGGCACGCTGTTCTTAATATATTCGTTTATAATCTTGTCATCACCTGGAGCTTTCCCCATTTTTCAATTTCTGCACTGCTGATTCTACATCTGCATCCTCGATTGGTCTATTCAAAAACTCGAGATCAAATGTTATGTCACATTCAACATCATCTTCCACCCATCATCATCAACGTGAAGATTCATATTTTTTAAAGTGGTCATAAAGTTCATTCAAACCAATAGGACACGACACATTTGGTTTCCTTTTTATTTTTGCCCAGTACTCTTTTGGTCGCTTTGTCCTTAAACACCTAATCTCTTTGTGCCATTCTTTGTTGTGAATTCTTTTGATTTTCTTAATACCTTCTTATAATCTTTACTTTTAATCAACAAATTTACACGATTACCAATGGAGTCATTCTGTTTAATTTTTTTTTTTAGCACTAAAATAAGCGGCCCTCCTATTCTTGCACACATATTAAACCAAGGTTTATTTTGATTATGTTTTGACGACTGTCTTCTATTTCCTTTCTAAACTTCACCAAGGGTATCCTTGGCGGCTTTCATAAGAATGTGTGTTACAACTCATTTATATTGGCTACTGATTCATTATCATTGTCAAGTAAATTGTTTAAATCTTCAACATCTTTAACACACACACTTTCTCAGCGGAAATACTCTGCTTTAGTAGCATCCTATCTTTTAATTTTGATTTGACCAGCATCAGACTCAACATTTGAATATTCAACTGATTGTTGAACACTACATCTTACAGTTTTCTGTGAGTCATCATGCCTGACTTGAATACCTTTTAAACACATAACTAGAGGACAGTGAACATCTGATAACATGGCATCAAAAGGATCAACATCAAAATCTGTGACATAAGGATACAAATGAGGTGAACCTATGATATAATCAATAACAGTGCATCCACTACGTGTATATTTTACTAATTCTGCATCTCTGCCAACTCTGCCATTGAATATTAGCAGCTTATGAGATATACATAAATCCAGTAATCTATAACCATAGTTGTTTGGTCTCCTGAAAATCTTGGAATGTCTTTCATAAGGAATGTCATGATGTTCCATGCAGAAGGGTAATTCATTAAAAAAAAAAAATATATAATATATATATATATATATATATATAAATATATATATATATATATATATATATTATCTTCATCGTCATCATGTCAGTCTCAGTCTAAATCAAGAAAAATCAGGTATTTTTTGTTTTTTATATGCAATGAAATTTCCCGTCAATAGCACATAATAATCTTCAGAATTATGCCGCATAAGACTAATCTGGAGATCATCAAAGCAATCAACACCACCATATACACTACCTCGGGAGGAATATATACGGCTCCAACCAGAACATCTTTATCATAACCTGTAAGATTTTTTCTTAATTTTAATCCACATGACACAGTCTCTTTCACATTTTGTTTCTAAAAACTGAATATCTTTTGAATAATTGGATCTATAAGCTACTGCTATACCACCAGATCGTTGATGTGAAAGATATTTTCTACTTAGTAAAGCGACGGAATAACCCAAATCAGAAAATATAGTCGATATAAACTCTGTGTCTTGAACGTCTGTTTTGGTTTCAGTGAACATTACAACATCAAATTGCGTTATGTAACTAACGAAGTCTTGATCATCATGTATCCGACTTCTTAAGCCACACACATTCAATGATAAAAAAGACAGATTAAAAGGTGCAGATACGGAAGAAATCACGTGCATGTCTGACTGTAAACGATCAGGAACTGGCACGGGACGAAACATCTGAACTGTCAGAATGAAAAAATAGAACATGCTGTTTTTTCAACAGTATAAGGTAATGAACAATGACTAGTGGAATGTGTTGGTCAGCCCGAGGTCCTCCAGGTTCATCCTATGTCGAGGACACGTAGTTCGACAACCCCAGCTGACGGTAGTTAATCTGGTCCAATCCAATCCGGAAGAGGTCGTCTGGGCTGTCGAGGTAGATTACGTCACCCGCAGTCTGGCCAGCCTTCTTCTTCAAGTGACAGATGACCTTTTCCGTCGTGAGAGGTGGACACACGCTGGACGCTGTCGTGGTTCTTGGCCAAGTGAAGAAGTCGTGCTCGAAGAGGCGTGAGATCATCATTTATGAAGACTCTTCTTTTACTCTCAGAATCCTTAAGGAGCTGCCGCTTTTTCATCACCGCAGCTTTTGATTTCCTAGAAGTGAACTTTATCAACACCGGACGTGGTTTCTTGTTAGACCCCGCATCACCTGGCTTCCCATTCCGGTGAACAACTGATATGTCCCTGCCTTCACCCCACATTCCAGCTGATCAAAAAGCTTCATCACCCTGTTTCAGTGTCTTCTCCTTTTTCTTCTTCCAGGCCGGTGATCTTAATAGTTTTTCTTCTCTCTGGTACTGCTCAAGTCTGTCCAGATCGTAATTGAGCAGTAGGTTCGTACGATCTGCTTTTGCCTGAGCTTGTTCCTTCTCCTCCTGAACAGCAGCAGCCACTACAGTTGCCACACATGTTTGTAAACATTTCTGGAATACTTTTTTCTATCTGGACAGAGAGAACAGGCAAAAGAACTTCCGTGACACGAAGAGCAATGACGTCAACGTTTTCAATTGCGTCATTACCCTTAGTAGCCTTCTGTTTCCCTTTTCCATTTACTGGAGGTTTTTCATTTTGTAAGTTCAGGGCACTTAAAACAGTTGCCTCCAGTTCAGTCTCATCGCCGTCAGCAAACTGTTTTAGAATTCTATTGACGATTTGAGATGATGATAATGATGGACTTGAACTTGATGAAGCCATTGAAGACGTTGAACTAGCAGAACCAGCCATCGATCAAATATTTTCAAACAGGATTACCACGAAATGAGGAGGTACGTACCGCACACCCGCTCGAAGCGGTGCACATCTGCCTCACCAGCGACAAGCACAATGCCAACACTACACACACACAACC
>JADBJO010015631.1:0-5000 GCA_016801955.1 Conus betulinus
CGGTTTCATGCTGCACAAGGCATCTGAGGCGGTGGGAACTGGGGAGAAAGGAAATGGCACGGTTGATGGCTGTTGGATGGGCTTGAGGAGCTAGAGCAAGTAAGAATCGTGGAGTCTGTGTTCTTGTTGATCATGAGTTTTGATGTTCAACAGGACAGGGGGAAGAGAGCTGTCAGATATTTACATACGTGAACTTCAAAGAAGAGTGAAAGGGATTGGACAAAACTGATGAAGGGACAGTAGTTTCGCTTCTGTCATCTGTACACAGGCCCAACACAGTCGTCGATGTGTATCGGCTGTAAAAGGGCTGGCGTGGGGCCACTGTACTGCTGGAAGGTCTGGGACTCCACATAGCCGACGAAACAGGCGTGCATAGCTGGGGGCCCATGCGCGAGTTCCCATGGCTACTCCACTTGTCTGCTGGTAGTGCGGAGTCTCCAAACTGGAAGGAGTTCGGTGTGTGAGTACTAGTTCCACCAGGCGAAGGATAGTGGGCACATGGACGTTGTAGGTGCTGTTGCTCAGAAAGTGCTTGAGGGCAATGAGGCCATCCTTGTGGAGAATGTTGGTGTAGAGTGAGGTGATGTCCATGGTGACGAGCAGAGGAGGTTCCAGTTGGCTGGGGTAATGGAACTTACATGACACAACTATATATTTGAAGATTGGTGGTAAAGACCGAAACAAAAAGGGGGGTCAAAAGAAAAAAAAAAACAATACACAACGTTTCGACTCTTAGAGTCTTTTTCAAATGACATGAAACTGAGGACCCACGACAGCACACGCAAATTTTGCTGTGTTAATTGACGTAAAGAACGGGCAGATAAAACAAAAAAAGACGCCACAATAAAGTTGAAGTCACAAGAACTCAAAACAAAACACAACACACACACACACACACACACACACACACACACACACACAAAGGTAAAGGAGGCTGGGTAGACACAGGCTAAGAAAGGTGAGTGAATAGAAATCTGAGGAAATCTTGTCTTGAAAGTAGATGGTTGTTGTTGGGAGGGAGGGAGCAAAAGAGGGGAGGGGGAGGAGGGGGAAGGGGGAGGAGAAGGAAACCCACACACACACACACACACACACACACACACACACACACACACACCACACACACACACACATGCGCGCTCCCCACCCTCCGGCATTATTACCCCCCCCCCCCCCCATACACCTACCATATAGAGAGGGCAGAGAGAGAGAGAGAGAGAGAGAGGAGAGAGGAGAGAGGGGGGGGGGGGGGGGGGGGGGGGAGGGGGAGGGGGGGGAAGCCCGTTTACAACTCATAAAGATATGCATACCTTATTGTGTCTACGCATATATATGAATATATACATGCAGAACCGCGCGAACAATTTTTTTAACCACACACACACACACACACACACACACACACACACACACACACACACATGTGCGCACTCCCCACCCTCCCGTAATTCACCCAACCCCACACACCTATCATTATAGAGAGAGCAGAGAGAGGAGAGAGAAGAGAGGACGAGAGGAGAGAGAGAGAGAGGAGAGAGGAATGGGGGAGGGGGGGGGGGGGGAAGCTCGTTTACGGCTCAAAAAAGATATGCATACCTTAGGGGTTCTAGGCATATATATGATATATATACATGCACAACCGCAAGACAATTTTTTTCAACCTTAAAAACCTTTTTTGAAAAACAACAAGGGTAGGGTAGTGCAGATGACCACAAACAAGCTATGCATCATATCCCAGCTACCCGTTATGTTGCAAATATAATAATAATAATAATAATAATAAATAATAATAATAATAATTAAATTAAGTTAAATTTAAAAAAAAGGGGAGGACCTCCAACGGCCATTCAGGCAGTCCACATTGGATATTTAAAATGGCGACTCCACCACCTCAGTCCTTGATGTTCAGTCCATGGGGAGTGAGCGTCCCTAGCCTAGAGATCAGAGATGATTCAAGGAATTTTACGGTGTATGGCATCTGAGTGGTTTGGAAACAGAGGCTGCATGAAAGAATGTACACAAGGTTGGAAGATCGGCAAGTGAAGGGGCGATCTGATGGTGAAACTTTTGCCTGATGGGCCCATGAAGGTGCTATTGGTTGTATTTAAAAAGGGGCAGGTTTTGCATCGGGGTTTGTTGCAGCGGTGGTTTCCTGGTGGAGAGCTGCTCGGTGAGTCTTTGTAAGTGGCTCGTACTAGATGATCCCTGAGGTTGGTGTCACGCAGGTATGCCACTAGTGGAGTTTTGTCGAAAGGTGTACTTGAGTTTGGGGTCTTTTTTAAACAGTTATGCCAGACGGAAAAAAAAAAAAAAAAAGTGTAACTTCCATGAATCATTATGAAATTCGTGCGTAATCAGTTCATCCCGACACTTTTTTGTGCATTCATTATGTTTTACACTCACTCCAAGTTCTTTAAATTTTGTATTTTCTTCAGTTCAAAGGAAGAACATTGGTATGGAATCAAATCTCCTATAACCATACTAGGGTTTAGAACACTGTATACACATGCAGTTTGGCTTAACTGTAGAAAGTGTAACATACCAAAGGTCTCAGTTCATCAACATAGTTATTACCAATACTGTGTGTCCTTTAGTTTAGCTCTTATGGAATTCCACTTTACAGAAATAACACTGATTTCATAATTGCTGTATCATACATTTACCTATAAATTTGTATTGATGTTGGCATGTTCAAAGGTCGGTTGGAGACAAAACATTATAAATGTTATAAACTGCTGTTGATCTAAGAGATCTGAAATAGCATCTGCCCAGGTGTGAACTATGTTCTGACTCAGAAAAGAACTACACAGACGACATGCTCCTGTGGGGTCAATGGCTCAGACTGTGAAAACAATTTACCACAGTTTACAGCACACCAGGGTGTGGTGTATGGGATGTGTGAGGGTTCCACCTCTTTCTGTAAAATGTGTGTGCAGGGCATGGATGTTGGGCTCAGAGTTTCTTTAAAACGTTTAGAATACGAATGTAATTCCAGTCAGTGGGCAGTGCACATAGGCTACAGAGCTCGAACCTCTCGCTTGGGATGCAAAGTTAACTGCATGAGTCATTCTCTGGAAAACAATCATTGATTTTTAAAGAAAGTGACTTGTGTGTATACAGCAAAAAAACTATCCCAAAATCAATTTGAATATAGAAAACACGGAATATTTTGATATAATCGTACAATATATGCGGCATATTATTCTGGGTATGTCACAGTGCCACGACATGTATCTCAGCGACCTAAACGTGACAAACAATGCCGTCTGCAGGTATCACAGAGATCTTTGTTACTACTTAGTATTCGTCAGTCATGGCGTATTTCCTGTCCTGAGACAGACTTTTGTGGTTGTATGCGCGTAAGTTACAGAGAACCAAACGCAACTCATCAACGTTCTGTAAGAATTGTTACTGGAATCCATACCGGTGCTTATCGTCTTCTTGTATCATATGCTCGAATTGATTATCTAAACCAGCCTGGCTGTAAACCATCCTACCTTAAGGCATATTTTTCTGTCATTTCTGAGAGTGATGATGGACCACTAAAGCTCCCTGGTGGTGGTTTGTTTAACTGTTCTACTGGTTTATTATACTAGATTTCAGGATCACGTGCATTGCAATATTAAACCCGAGTGTGAAGATGGACGGGATGAAACAGGGCACTGTTCGTTTAGTAGTCCTGGTTGTCATGGGCTGGTGGCTTCACGTAACAAATGTTATGTTATGTGTAGCAGATAACCTTGCTGCAAGCCCTGATTCTAGATCTTCATTAAAACGTCTCTGTCAAACAAGAAGTGGAAGAATTGCTTCTATAAAAAACCCAAAAAGGAAAAACAAGACTCTCTGCATATATTTAAAAATTATCATATCTTTTATGTCATTATAGGTTTGGAATCAGGATGGCACGTCCAGCCTTTCATGTATAGTAAATGTCGTATATGGGAAGACAACACTGTGACCTACTTTATGGATCATTTCCTGTCCCGCCCTTTAGTACAAAGATACAAAGGTATCAGGAGACCCTTTGGGTTTCATCTTTATTCAATGAGAATGAGATTTTCTAGTTTACACTTTGCAGATGTTCTGTGTGAAACAAAATCAAAAGAAACCCTGTTCTTACTCCTCACGTAAAAACTGCCTGAATTAACTACAAATTCTTATATCTTCACAAACACTCGCCAGGTTTTATCCGTTAGCCTTAGCAGACATTTGATCCACACATTCTTTTGTGTATACAATGCTTATTCTAAACGACGAGTTGAAGTACAGTGTCGTATGTCAGCAGACATGAATGCTGAACACAACTCCACAGTGTCTATGCCTGCAGTTTATAGCACTGCCATGTTTACATGTGATGATGATATCATGGCAGTGCACTTCACGCTGGTGTGTGACTTTAAGGAGGACTGTCCAGATGCCAGCGATGAGTCATTCTGTGAACATCCCTCATGTTCTGGTTTTCTGTGTTGGAATGGGTCAATGTGTATTAGAAAGCCAACATTGTAATGAATACTCAGACTGTGTTGACAACTCGGATGAGATAAAATGTCCAAGAAACAGAGCATTTATCAATGACCCAGGGTGAACAACACTTATATATCAACTTAGATGGCACTGGTTACTTCACTCAGCAGATGATAGTAGGTGATGAGCCATGTCCAGAGAGTCACTATCGTTGCACAGCAGAGTGGCTGTACTGTCTCCCTGTCTACACGCGGTGTAATGGATTGTCTGACTGTGTTTATGGAGAAGACGAACAGGAATGCGAGTTGGAGACCTGTTCTCGTTTGTATCAATGTCAAAATTCTAGAATGTGTGTCCATGAAGATCATCTGTGTGATGGCTGGGGGCAGTGTCCAAATCGAGATGATGAACTGATGTGTGACAGGAGCTGCCCTGAAGGTTGTCTGTGTCAAGGTCATTCTTTCTTTTGCAGTAAACCGTTTCTCACTTACCTCTTCCCTGAACTTCGAGACTTGGACGCCAAAGGCACAGGAATG
>JADBJO010015631.1:10000-14889 GCA_016801955.1 Conus betulinus
CAAAGCTCAAGTAGCCGCTGTCCATTCTCGTTGAGCCTGTCAATGCCGAATTGGCTGATGCAGTGTTGCCAGGAGCTGCGATCTGCACCAATTCGGGTGCTGAAGTCCCTGAGCAAGAACAGGTGTTTCTTTGCAGATACCTCTCTCTGATCTTGGCTTCCAGCTCTTCATAGAACTCATCTTTAGCCTGGGTTGTAGAGCAGAATGTAAGCGCGTAGAACCTAAGGATATTTGTCGGTCCCCAAAAGGTCATGAGCCAGAGAGACAGGAATTATGCCGTGCCTTTGGAAGATGGTTCAACTGAGGGTAGGAGAGAGTTTCGTACCACAAAATAGACGCCATACATATCCACTATGATTCATATAATATTATTTCAAAGCGTGTAACAATTGCACCTCCTCGATTAGGTCCCGAATCTAATGTAAACACAATGAAACTGAACAGCATGTAATTTCCTGAAATCTTGTAATGACTTTCTTATGTGGCAGCCACTTCTTTTTTTTTAACCGACTTCTTGGTTACTTCTGGCCTGTGGAACTTTTCCAGCATGATATTCAAAGGAAGCGCCAGTTCATGGCTCAGTCCCTTTCCTGTCAGTGAAGGACTGTGGTCTTGAACTGGAGAGTAGTGCTCTGATCTAAGTACCCTGGGAAACATTTGTTAGATGATAATTTCATTGAAT
The DNA here is from genome assembly GCA_016801955.1 of Conus betulinus. Lineage (NCBI taxonomy): Eukaryota > Metazoa > Mollusca > Gastropoda > Neogastropoda > Conidae > Conus > Conus betulinus. Next base: position 10,683 of record JADBJO010015631.1, read on the forward strand.
CGAGAGGTATATTTCAACCTTTACACAGAAAGATAATTTCCATTGAGCTCTGCTGATTATAAATACACAATGATTGAACAATTAGTCACTGGGTGCCACATGTTTCATTGAATTGATATTTGTACTGTCTTAAAGTATGTGTAAGAATAATTAGACAAAAAGGACATCCCAGAAACAACACAGAAAAGGAAAGAAGTGCACATGACTTTCCCTCAGAAAGCAATCTGGTTATGTGCGGAATTCAGAAGAGCGTAACCATGCAGAGCAATAATGTTGTCTTTGCTGCTGCAACACCATCATCAAGAAAATCTGGAAAGATGAGGGATGAGAAATAAACACACTGTGAGGAATAGTGTCCTGGTTCCTGGCCACTTGGTACATAATGTTATGTAATTTACGTACGGATGTATATATATATATATATATATATATATATATATATATATATATATATATATATATATATATATATATATGTGTGTGTGTGTGTGTGTGTGTATGTGTATTTATGTGTATTTGTGTTTGTATGCATGTGCATACATGTTTGTCTTTTTTGTATTTATGTGTATTTGTATGTATTGTGTCACACTTGTATGAATGCACATGCACTCACAAACACAATATGCTTACTTCGTACGCAACGCACAATCACTCCATTCACCCAAAGGAGCACTATCACCACAAAATTAAGTTTTCTATAAAACGCTCCCTTTACTCAACAACAAAGGAAAGGGTCTTACTTCCTCTTTTCACTTCAGTACGTTTTTTCCAACAATTATTTCTTCTCTTTAAGATATTTTTCCCAAAAATAACACAATAATACAATATTCAAAGTTTTATCAAGAATCAAACACACTCACACACATGTTACACTATCAGTTAGTTATATTAAATAGTTGCAGTAAAGACAAATCATCTTCTTGACTTGTCGAGGAGCTTTCGTGCACTGGGCTGTACCACCTCTGGACTACCACAGTCTGGATCCTCACTAGACTGGTACACCTCTAGTCGGGAACACCACTGGATGCTGAGGGATTCTGTAACGAAACCCTAGGTCCAGGGTAACCTCTAAAATGAATTTATTTTTTCTCTTTCTCTCTTTTATTATTCATAGCTCCTTTTTAACTCCTTTCACATTCACTCCAAAATCTAAATAGAAATACTCACATGAGTCTTGTTCCGCCTCACCTTGCTTTACTCTACGAGGACACCAGAATGTGTCTGTCAAATCACTGCCTTCTTTTCTATCGACCAATTCCAAGGCTCTTGTAAAATCAGAAAGGCAATATGAAAGGTGCTTGCATCCTTCAACTTGCTTTACTCCAAGGGGTACACAAACATATCCGTTAAGTCACCATCTACTTTTCTATCGACCAAACGAAAACATTTTTCTTTAAGTCTAAAAGGTAACCCTTAAGTTTGCATTGGCAGAGGAGTTGGTTCTGAATTAAATATAAAAGGTGAAAACGTGATCGATTGTACTAAAATTGTGACAAAATTCATCTTGTGCTTCATTTATGATTTTATTGTTTTGTGTCCCTGTGTTAAGACACTTATCCAAAGGCGTCAGGGCAACTGATTTCCCCTTTCTTATGCAAGGTGTAAGACGCCAATTCTGAAAATTTTTGGAAACCTTTTTTCTTTAACAATATGACATGCGAATTGGAGTTTTACCGAGTTCCCTGATCAAACCAACTGGTCAAGAAACTCTGTTAATCTTCAGAGCTCTTAGAACCTCAAGTATTTTGTGTTCTGTGACATTGCAATTTAGTGTTTGATTTATCAAAGAACCAATACTATTTGTGCCCTGGTCTACAACGTTTTTCTTCGACAAAGAACATTTGACCTTTGGCATTCCTAAACATTACTTTGATAATGTTCATGCAATATTTCTGCATAAATGTTGATATGCAAAAGCTTTTTTTCTCAGTTTGTGATTGATCCATTTTCAAAACAAGTGTTCGGTTCTTCAGAATTTGAGTTAGGCATATTAAAACAATTTTCATTTTATCAATACATTTCATTCTGGGGTGCATGTGTGTATGTGTGTGTGTCTGTGCGTGTGCGTGTGCGTGCGTGTTGCGTGCGCGCGTGCGCGAGCGTGCGTGCGTGCGTGTGTGTGTGTGTGCGCGCGCGCGCATGCGCGTGTGTGTGTGTGTGTGTGTGCGCGCACGTATGTGTGCGCGTGTGTGTGTGAGCACGCGTGCGCGTGCGTGCATGTGTACGTGCGTGCGTGCGTGCGTGCGTGTGTGTGTGCCTAAGCTATTGCATTTCCATCTTCCATGATGCTACAGTACCTTTTCATCTGGAGAAAAACACTCATTCTTTCAGAATACTACGTGGAATTGTGATGCAACGTACATGGACTTTTAGAATGATACCTTTCAAAGAGTAATTTTCCTATACACAAACCTTCTTGGCAAGGGGTTCCCGATTATACGCCCTGTGGTGTGACACGAATTTGCTGTGACGTTAATAACAAGTTTCCGTAATACCACAGACGTTTCTGTCTTTGCAGAGTTTTGCTGCGAGACGATAAGCCTACGTGCATGCCTTTCATGTTAGTTCATACATTCTTAAATGATTCGTTCGAATTTATGTATAGTGATACTTCCTGTTGGTATTCAGCGTAAATGGAAACGCCATGCTTCAGAGAGTTACTGAAGAAATGACCCAGTACACACTAACATTGCATACAGGGCACAAGTTGTTCACATTTTCACTGAAAGTTTGTCTAAATAATGACCCATTAATTGGAAGAACACCAAGTCGCAATTTTACCAGACAGTCTTGAAAACATCCATAGTGTGCAAAACCAGAGTAATGTTCAGGTTCAAATGATGTTTAAAACAGACCATATACTGAGTAAGTGTCCTTATTCATCAGTGAGCTGTACCAGTTCTGCAGGTAGTGATCAATCATTCTCTGTTTAAACAAAGAAGTAAAAGAAATTTCACATCCTACTCCTTGGTTAACTAAGCATAACCAAACCCAGCCTGAACAAGGTGTTTTTGACCAATGTTGCACAGCATATTTTACCCTTTGTATACATATTAACGAGCATTGAATACGCCTGACAGTACTATTGATTGAAAAGGAGATCGCCCTTTTTCCCCCATATATAAACTTGCTAGGCAGTTTTAAAGGGACTTTAAGAAAGCGTTTACATGCAAGTGAGTGTATCTTTTCAATGCTGCTTAATCTATGTAGAACTCAAATTTCAGATGCATACAGTAATACAGACTGAACTTGAGAATAAAAACAATAAAGAGAATAAAGAATTAATGAAACAATTCTTTGAAATGTCGTCTAGTGTACTAATGCACATAATGCACTGCGCACATGCTGTCCCGCCCTTCACCGCCATAGCCTCAACGCCTCTATTCAAACTCGTATTAGTCGTAAAAACAAAGCCTAGATAGTTATACTCGTTCACTACTTCCAGTACTTTGTCATCTAAAGTCCATCTTTCATTTTTACCTAAAAAGCCATCCTTACGAAAAACCATCACTTCAGTTTTGTTTTCATTTATGTTCAAAAAGAGGTTTTTACAAGCATTATGAAGAGTGTTAATCTGGTTTTGTAGGCCTCCCGCAGTGTATGACTGAAAAAACAATGTCGTCAGCAAAAAGAAGGAGAAATAATTCAATCAAAGTGGGCAGTAACCGAATGCCATGAATACCATTTTCATCAACAGAAGCTGCAATTTCAGTTATAAAATGGAAAAAAAGAGATCTTGACTAAGTACATAACCCTGTCGTAAACCTATAGGACAGAGAGAGATGACATCCGATAATGATAATAATAACAATGATTATAATAATAAGAAGAACAATGATAAGAATAATAATTGATAATAGCGATTAAAAAACACTGCTGCTGCTACTGAATAATGATGATGATGATAATGATGATAATGACAACAACAATAATGCCGAGACAACGAAGACCATCTAGTCATCCTGGGATCGGGAGTGAGTGCGTAGACGGCTGGTCCGGAAAGATCTATCACAGTACGGATAGAATAATAATAATGTCAATTAAATGATAATGATAAAAATAGTAATAATAACAAATAACAATAAGAATAACAATGATGATAATAATTCAGAGCAACAAAAAACACCATCACCACCACCACCACCAATAATAATAATAATAATAATAATAAATAATAATAATAATAATAATAATAATATGATAGTAA
>JADBJO010015631.1:20887-27948 GCA_016801955.1 Conus betulinus
GCAGGTCTCATTCAAATGAAACAAACGATTTATTTTAGATCATACTATCATTAGAGTCTGAACAGCATCTGAAACTTAAATAATTATCAGCTTGACAGCTTTTTAATCAGGGACAGAACTTCACACACATCAAATTACTCTGGAAACATTGTCACTTTGCAGCACAGTTTCACGGTGAAGGACAGCATTCATATCAGGTCTGAAGATGATATGTTTGTTGTTTTTCTTTTACCTCTCTTCAACGGAAATCTGTAATTAGGTTTAAATACGTAACTAATTATCATATACCGATCACGTGTGCCCTTACAGCTTATAACAAAACAACAGTTTTGATGTTTTTTTTTATGATAGTTTTTGATGTTTAGTCTGGTAGCCATTAGGTTTTGATGTTGCCACCATTTTTTGTCCCTAAGTGGTTTTTCATAATCCATCATGTTTTGTCAGGTGTCCAAGAGGAGAGGTGGTAGGCAACCCAAAAGCATGACAAATACGTGTGCAAGAAAAAAATGACAATGATATATATATATATATATATATATAGTATGGTATATATCATTGTATATATATTGTATATATGGCCTATGTCACTATATATATATTATTCGGTTTTATATATATAGTATATATATATATATATATATATATATATATATATATATATATATATATATATATATATACATGCATACATACACACACACACACACACACACACACACACACACACACTATATATATATATATATATATATATATATATATATATATATATATATATATATATATACATTCAGTCTTTAGATATTCATAATGGAGATATCTTGTCCTAGTCAGCCATGTAAAAATGTCTAATTCATCAACTTTGATGGAGCTTGCACAACACATTGTATCAGGGAAATATGAATCCACTGAGTCTGACTTTGGCACAAATGCAACATTCTGTAATCTAGAAACAAAATCAGAATCTAGAAACAAATACAGATGCCACTTCCAATTTGGTTGAGCACTTTTTTAAATTGTTGTTGCTTAGCAACACCATATATATATATATATATATATATATATATATATATATATATATATATATATATATATATATATATATATATATATATATATAATATAAACCAGTGAAAGCATCAGTATCCCAGTGACCATAATTGTCTTCATATACAGCTACTTTTAGTCACCATATATGGACCCATTCAGCAAGATAGGGCAATTTTTTGCATCAAAAAGAGACATTATACGTGTTTTTTTCTTCATTTGTTTGTTTGTTTCGTTCGTTTTTTTCAATCGTTTGTTCATTTCTTCTTTCGTTTTCGCTTTTATGAAGGGTTTGCCTTAGATTTTGTTTCTAGGTTACAGAATGTTGCATCTGTGCCAAAGTGAGACTCGGTGGATTCATATTTCCCTGATACAACGTGTTGTGCAAGCTTCTATCAAAGTTGATGAATTAGCCATTTTTACATGGTTGACTAGGGCAAGATATCTTCATTACGAATACTGTAAAACTGCATATCCATTCTGAACCAGACTCTGACAAGAATCTAGGCACTGAGCAGTGAGAAGCTCACACAGATGTAAATTACTTCATGATACGCCATGTCGTCTCCCATTGGGTGAAAGGAGAGGTTGTCCATACCAAGCGTCCTCCATCTGAAGAAAAATCGCATGATTTGTTTAGATTTACAAAACCTAAGAAGATCAGGATTTCCAATCGCATACGTCAACCTGTTCAGATCCATGAAACTGTTGTAGCTTATTCCAAAGGAGAATAATCAATTGCTTTTCTAACTGAACTGGTTGAAAATTTCAACTTTCTAATGAGAAATCTAGGTATGCAGCCATCCAGTGCTGACCATGTGAGACATTTACAACTAATGGACGATACTGAAGCTCAATACCCATACAAATAGCATGCTCACCCTGTAAGGGAGGGAGATACTGGATCTGTTCAAAAAAAAAAAAAAAAAAAAAAAAAAAAAAAAAAAAAAAACTTCCCTCTGACGTCTGAACACATCCAGGCTGCCCGTACATCAGGGGAGAAAAAAAAACAGGGACACATGCGACCCCCATTCTAAAACTTGTGTCTCAAAGGCAGGAGCAAAGTCATTTCGAATAGATGAAAAGTGAAACAATCCATTTGAAAGACAGAATTGTTGAAGACTTCACCATGAGGAATGATATGCTTTTCATGAAGTAGCTGATCATCACCTTGAGACCGTACGTGCATGGAAGTCAGAAGGTAAAGAATTTCCAGGTGCACAGAGTCAATGAGATGGCTGACCTGAACTGACTGATTATCAATGTTACAACTCCCTTAACAATCCCAGACAGACATGGAACCCAGCAGTGACAACTGATGCTCCAGTATATTAGTAGGCATCTTTCAGTCTCGGAAGACTATGGAGTTGCGCTCTAGGTGTCTATTCTGGTACACTGACGGATGTGGCTGGCCAGTCAGACGCGGGAATGACAGTCCCTGTTGCAGAGGGCACAGGTGAAGTCTGACGCTGGTCTGTCTGCCTGGGCTACAGCCTTTCTCTCATTCTCTTGTCCCCATGCTGCTGAGGAGTGTCTCTTCGAACTTGGAGAGACCTTTCTGCACAGTCTGTCTCCAGGCTGACCGTTTGAGGACTATTGCTTCCCAGTTGCTCTGGTCAATGTTGAAGGCTTTTAGGTCCCTCTTGCACATGTCTTTGAATCGCAGCAGCTGTGGCCTGCCTGTGGGACGTTTTCCCTGCACAAGTTCTCCATAGGGAGGTCTTTAGGGATCCGTCCATCATCCATGCGCACGACATGGCCGAGCCAGCGCATACGTCTGTTTTCAGCAGCGTGTACATGCTGGTGCATCCAGCTCTTTCCAGGACAGTGTTGTTTGGGACCTTGTCCTGCCAGGTGATGTTCAGAATGCAACTGGGGGGCTACGAATATGGAAAGCATTGAGCTTTTGCTCTTGTCAGGCACGCAAAGTCCAAGACTCGCTGCAATACAGGAGGGGTGCTCACGACGCAGGCTCTGTAGATCTGGATCTTTGTGTGCTCGGTCAGCTTGCTGTTGTTCCATGCTTTCTTTGTCAGTCTGGTCATGGTGTTAGCTGCCTTGCTGATGCACCTGTTGAGCTCTGCATCAAGTGAGAGGGTGTCTGAGATATTTGAGCCCAGATAAACAAAGTCATGGACGACATCCAGTTCATGGTCATTGATGCTGATTACTGGGGGAGAGTCAACATCCTGTCCCATGACCTGTGTTTTCTTCAAGTTTATAGTAAGTCTGAAGTCTTGGCAGGCATCGCTGAAGTAAGTCAGGAACTGCTGTAGGTCCTTAGCTAAGTGGGCGGTTAGCTGCATCATCTGCAAAGAGGAAGTCATGCAGGCACCTCAGCTTGACTTTAGTCTTGGCTCTTAATCTGGAGAGGCTGAAGAGCTTCCGTCTGTCCTGGTTCGGAGGTAGATACCTTCAGCTGCAGGACCAAATGTGTCTTTTAGCATCACAGCAAAGAAGATTCCAAACAGGGTGGGAGCCAGGATGCAACCCTGTTTCACTCCACTCTGTATATTGAAGGCAGCTGATGTTGAGCCGTCAAAGACGACAGTGCCTTTCATGTCTCTTCATGGAAGGATCTGATGATGCTGAGAAGTTTGAGTGGACATCCAATCTTGAGGAGGATCTTGAAGACGTCATCCCTGCTGACCAGATCGAAAGCCTTCGTGAAATCTATGAAGGCAATGAAGAGTGGCCGCCTTTGCTCTCTACATTTCTCCTGAAGTTGTTTAAGGGAGAAGATCATATTTATAGTGGATCTGTTGACACGGAACCACACTGCGATTCAGGATATACTTGCTCTGCAAGTACTTGGAGCCTCTTCAGTACTACTCGTGCAAAGACTTTCCCAACGATACTAAGGACAGATATGCCACGATAATTATTGCATCGCTTCTGTTACCTTTGTTTTTGTACCGCGTGACGACCTTGGCATCCCTCATGTCTTGTGGTACTTCGCCTTCACTCCAGCAGAGGCAGAGGATTTCATGCAACTCAGTGATAAGTGTCTCTTTACAACACTTCAGTACTTCGGGGGGAATACCGTCTTTCCCTGGTGCCTTGCCAGAGGCAAGAGAGTCCAGGAATTTCTTGAGTTAGTCTACAGCTGGTTCTCTGTCAAGCTCTTCCAGTTCTGATAGATGCTCTTAATGTTGCCTGTGTCAGCTGCAATCTGGATCTGGGAGCAGAGCTGAAGCCAATAATTGTTGGCGCATTGCCTGGCACACACTGCTGGACTTTGCTGCGAGCAGCACGGAGAACCTGGAGGTTCTGCTCACTGGGATTGGTTTTGTATGCTGTCAGGGCGTTTCTCTTGGCCTCATTGACTGGTGTCATTTCTTCTAAATGGGCTTTGAACCCATTCAGCTGACTTGCTGGTCTTTTTGCCGAAAGTGGACATGGTGGCGTTGTAGACAGCATCTCTGAAGTGTTTCCCATCGGTCTTGGGCATTTGCAGAGGGTGGGCAGGGAGAGAATCCTCCAACACGCGCGCGAACTCCTCCACTTTTCTTTGATCGCGTGTTTTGCTGGTGTCGATGCGAGGCCAGCCCTCCTTCTCGTACTGTGCAGTCTCTTTGTGCGGAGCTTCACTTTGCTGCACACCAAAGAGTGGTCAGTGTCACAATCGGCGCTCTGGTAGCTGCCAGTGATCTTGATGCTGGATAACACGTCTGGTGAGGATCAGATCGAGCTGATGCCAGTGTTCGGATCGAGGGTGTCTCCAGGAGACTCGATGCTGAGGCTTTCGTGTTGAAGAAGGTGTTACTGACGCACAACCCATGATGACAGCAGAGCTCTAGCAGGCGCTGGCCATTCTCGTTCATTTTTCCAGTGCCGAACTGACCCAAGCAGGTGGGCCAGGAGTTGTGATCGACACCTACTCTGGCGTGGAAATCGCCTGTGATGAACAGTAATCCTCTGTCAGGAATTCTCCTTATAGCAGCACTGAGGTCGTCATAAAACGTGTCTTTTGCTTCTGCGGTGGATGGCAAAGTTGGTGCGTAGGCACTAATTAGACTGACTGGTCCCAATGATGTTTGAAGTTGGAGAGACAGGATTCATTGTGTTCCTTCTACTGGTGGGGTTATGGATCCAATAATCTGTTTCTAACTGCGAATCCCACGCCGTGTTTTCTGACCTCGTCTGATGGTTTGCCCTGCCAGTACAAGGTGAAGTCTCTGTCCTCACAGATCCTGTTTCTGGGAGCCTGGTTTCTGGAAGGGCGACAATGTCCATCTGCAGTCTGCTCAGTTCTCTGTCAATAACGGCTGTCTTGCGAACATCGTTTACTTCCTGTAGGTCGTCAGAAAAGCCTGGTGTCATTGTCCTTACATTCCACATACCCAATGTAAGGGCGGAAGTTTTCATTTTTCTGTTGCCTGGTGCATAGTTATCGATCTGCTTGTTGGTTTTCACCCTAAACCCCACGCGCCTAGTGAGGCTAATGGACCATGGTGGGGCAGCATCGTACTGGCTGGGGGCTGCCCAGCTTAAGGCAGTAGCTGCCCAGTGAGATGCGATGATCTCTCCCATCGTCGGAAGCAGCCACTGGCCTCTGACTCTACGCCCAATTGCATATGCAGACGATAACCAGTAGACTCCTACTTCCCGTGTTTTGTAGATGCTGCAAAGCGAAGGTGGAATGACCTCTCCAGAGCGCAAAGCCTGGGTAAGTAAGTATGGAGGGCAAGCTGTTACCCATGCATCAGACCCCCCTCTCCAAGTCGCTGGAATGGTCCATTGGAAAGGCAAACGCCAATACACATTGTTCCAGTGCCATCACAGGAGTTGCCAGAACGTTGCTGTATACAGCCTCAGATTGCCTTGGGGACTCCGACTCCGGATTTTTCCTCAGGGTTGACTCCCAAAGCCTTTTCTTAGAGTGGATGTAGCCACAAAGCAGTGGAGGCCTGAGATCAGAGTTTTCCTTCTCTTAGGTGGGCTGTCTTCCCAGACTAATGAGCCCCATCTGCCCAAGAGGGGGTGTTAACCCCACACAAAAACCTGTTCAGCCTCTGGGTAAGTTGGTCTACATTAGTCTGACCTCTGCCCTTCGACCTATCCAGCTTGGGTGGCCCTACCAGGAGCATACAGCTCCTGCTGGCATAGCTCTCTGGGTCACAGAGGTACACAAGCTCCCACACCACGACAAGGAGTAGACCAAATAGACGCGATGCTCCAGTACAGGTGACGACATAACCAGTGCAGCCACGTGTTCCCTGATCTCCATCCTCATGCCCAGACAGTGTGACTGTACGACAAAACTGTGCTATGAATGGGTATGAATCCTGTACTGTCTGTGTGTCTGTTTTACTAATACGCTAGCACACACAAACAGATGATGAGAAACACAGCCCGTGTGTTTGAGCCCACAGAGCGCCGTTTACTTGACTAAATGCAGATCTCTGGTAAAAACTGTTAGTCACCAATTCACATGCTCATTTCCGGACCAGTCTCCATGACAACATATATACATTGATTGTCATTGGCTTGGACACTACATCCCTCTCCACCTTGAATGAAATGTCTGTCCAGATATTGAATAGGCAATGCACATGAACATATCTTCCAAACGGAATTGTCACTGTTGTTTTTGTCTCTGAGGGACGGCAACATTCGGAGCTTATTCTTTAAAAATGAACAATAACAAACAGGAATCCAAAGTATCTTATCCATGCCCATTTATCAAAACATGATGAAGAGTTCAACTTCATGCATAAACAACCAGAAATAAATTAAAACAGTGTGCATGTGTTTGTGCTTGTTTGTGCGTTCTTTTCTGTATGTCTAGGAATTACACAACATAGTCCTTCAGGTATTCAGGGGCCTTTCGATTTCTGGATGATCTTCGTAGTCCCTGGGAATTTGTGGGAAGAGCTTGGGAGTAGGACTGGTTTTGTGGAGGATCTGGACACGCTGGATTTGTCTGGGGCACAGGACTGAAATAATCGTGATCATCATCTTCTTCTTGAGATGAAGGAATGTGGCCTCAGAGTGGCTTGAAGAAGGAAGTT
>JADBJO010015631.1:28083-40583 GCA_016801955.1 Conus betulinus
GATTCATAAAATTTGGGGTAGTCCGACGTTTATTGTCCGCATATGTTTTCATCTTCTCTTTGCTCTGAGAATCGTTCTTTGCCAACTGGGTGAGGATAGACTCAGACTGCATTGGATTTGGTTCGGCCAGTTCAGGTAAGCCCACTTTCATCTTTCTCCCTGTGAGGGCTTCATGTGGAGATTTTTGTTGAAACATGAGGAGTTGCTCTGTAGTGTCGCAGAAAATTGGGAAGATGAGTTTTCCAGTTGTTTCCTTGTGCAGAGGATGCACGAACATGTTTATTCAGAGTACGCACAAAACGTTCAGCTTCACCGTTTGCTTCAGGCCAGAGGGGGTGTAACTCTGCGATGGTGAAACCCATGTGTTTCTGCAAGTTTTTGAAATCAGAACTGGCAAATGGAGGGCCATTGTCAGTCTTCACCACATCTGGGATGCCATGACGGGAGAATATCATGTCCAAATGAGGGATGACCGTCTTTGCAGATGTTGAACTGATGATATCACTTCTGGGTATCTGCTGTACTCATCAACAACTACCAAAGCATAGTCTCCAGATGGAAACGGACCAACAAAGTCTACAGCAACTTCACTCCAAGGAGCACTTGGTAGTGGAGTCATGTTGAGAGGTTCACGCTGAACAGGAGTGGGTGTTGACGCTTGACAAGAGATACAGATTTCACCGTCTCTTCAACCATCTTGTCAATTTGCGGAAACCATACTTTTTCTCTGATCAGCTGTTTTGTTTTCACAATTCCTTGATGTGAAGAGTGGGCAATGTCAATAACTTTCTGTTGTAGAGAGTGAGGAATGATCAGTCGATGACCCCGAAGGATAACACCGTTGGAAACGGCCAATTCATCTTTGAATTTGTTGTAGCAATTCAGATCCTTTCCCCATCTTCCAGTCTCTATTGCACACATCAGTCTCTTCAGACCAGAGTCATTCTGTGTTGCAGACTGTACCTCTTGAAGAGTCATTGCCTTTGGCACAGCGTTGTTGCATACATAGTTAATGTATGGTTCTGCAGCGTTTTCTCGTTTGGGAATTTCTTGTGGATGACGGCTTGCGTAATCGGCAGGATTCAAATCATTTCGTCCAGGACGATACTTGAGTTCCATGTCATATGGCATCAGTCGCAGACGCCAACGTTCAATGCGTGCGCTTGCTGGTTTCTGACTCCTGAAAATACCAAGAAGAGGTTTGTGGTCAGTGAAGATTGTGAACTGTGCTCCAAACAGGTAGATGTGAAAATGTTCAGCACCAAATACAACTGCTAGCATTTCACGTTCAGTTTGTGAGTATCGCTGCTCAACTTCAGTCAGTGCTCTGCTGGCATATGAAATAACCTTGCCATTTTGTGTCAGGATAGCAGCAATTCCGACTGGACTGCCATCAACAACAACTTCAGTTTGTTGTGTGGAGTCAAAGTACGCCATGACTTGAGAACTTGTCAGGGCTTGTTTCAGGTTCACGAACGCTTGTTCTTCACGATTTGTCCATTTCCAAGGCACATCTGTTTTGGTCAGTTTACGAAGAGGTTCTGTGAGGACTGAGTATCGAGGAATAAATCTCGAGACATATTGAGCCATACCCAGGAAAGATCTCACCTCATTTGCATTTCGCGGGGCTTTCATGTTGACGATTGCCTCTATCTTCTCTGGATCAGGAGAAACGAAACGCCGTTTTCGCCAAACACATGACCAAAGAAAGTCAATTGTCTTGCAGAGAACACACACTTTTCCTTGTTGAGTTTTGCCCCATTATCAAGGAGTCGTTGTAGTGTTGCTCGAAGACTTGCGTCATGTTCTTCTTGAGTTTTGCCGTGAATGATGATGTCATCTGACAGATTCTTTGCACCTGGAATGTCATGCAGAAGGTTGGAAATAATGTTCTGAAAAATTTCTGAGGCAGCATTTACACCAAAAAGTAGGCGCGTTTTTGTATCTCCTCAGTCCAACATGGGTAGTGAAAGTTGTAATGTAACGACTATTTTCATCCAACATGCACTGATGGTATGCATTGGTCATATCAAGTTTGCTGAAAAACTTTGAACCATTCATGTCAGCAATAAGATCATCAATGGTAGGCATAGGGTGTTTTTCTCGTCCGATGGCTTTTGTTCGCTTCTCTCATGTCAATGCACACTCGGACACCGTTTGACTTCTTAGGGACGACAACAACTGGACTTATCCAAGGAGTTGGACCATTTACCTTTTCGATGATGTCCATGTCTTCAAGACGCTTAAGTTCAGTTTCAACATCTTTTCTCACATGAAAAGGAATACGCCTGTGGCGCTGGACTACAGGCTGTACGTTTGGATTAATGTGTAATTTGACATTGACCTCCTTGATTTTTCCAAGCTGACCATCAAACAGCTCGTGAAACTCATCAGCAATAGCACAGGATTGAGAACTGAAAGCAAACAGTATCAATTTCAAAGCCTGAGCTGTTTCGTTACACAGAAGATTTCTGCATGAAGTGGAGTCTGCATGCATCACATAGAAAGTAGCCTTGACACTCTTCTTATTGTGTTGTATTTCACCTTGAAAATATCCTAAGATTGGGAGAGGTGTCTTAGAGTTGTAGGCAAATACGCGAGGACAAGGGGACATCAGTGTAGGCTTCGTGTGAAGCGACAGGTAAGTTGTATAGTTTATGATGTTCACTGATGCACCAGTGTCAATCAAAAACTCAGTTGGAGTTTTCATGAGAAGTGTGGAAAACTTTGGAATTTGCCCATTCCGTCCGTTCACAGAGAAAACAAATTCATTACTTTCACTTGAAACGGTCTCCGTGCCATTGTTCACTGGAACATCAATTTGCCTGACCCTAGCTGTGGAAAGACAGACGCGAGCATAATGTCCTATCTTGTTGCATGAAGAGCATCGCTTGTCTTTAGCTGGACAGGAGTTCCTGGGATGATACAGAGTGCTGCCACAATATCGACAGGAAATATGCTGACCGCGTGCATTCCGTTGTGGAGTGGGACCATTTTGGCCAAACACATTCCCACGAGGTCGCTGATGCTGTTGTTGGTTGCTTGAACCACTTGAAGGAAACCTTTGATTTTGGGCAAAGTTTTTGCTTTGATTATGACGACCTTGTTTATGACTGTGGTAAGTAGAACCCTTTGAAGTGACAGCACATGCTTCGGCACTGTCAGGATCTAAAACTGTGTTTGCTACACAAGCCTTTACAGCACATGTCTTTTCAATAACTGCTGCTGCTCTGCTTTCTGCCAATTCGAAACTTCTGGCTTCATCAAGTACCTGTTGAAGAGTTAGATTGTCCTTCAGGGCTCTCCTACGTACCCTAGTTGATGAACAGCCTTGCACAATCTGACCTAGGATCTCCCTATCCATGTCATGAAAATCACACAAAGCTGCCATGCTACCCAAACGAGTATGAAATGCATGAATACTTTCCCCTTCTTGCTGAGTAGTTTGCCTGAATCTGAATGTTTCATAAGAGACATTCTTCTTGGAGTAAAGTATTCCGTGAAGGAGGAGTTTTTCAGGGTGTTATACTCGTTTGGAATAACACCATCACCTGCATCAGACGTGGCTCCAATGCCTTTCTTTTCATCACTCATTGACGTATAAATGTCAAAAATATCATCACCGCCATAATGCAACAAGAGCTTTCTTTCTGCTATCGCTATCAATGTCAAGAGCACACAGAAGATTTTCAAGTTTATCAATCCACTTTTGCCAACGTGTACCAGCAGTGGTTTCTTCGCCATGAACAACAAACTTCTCAAAATTAGGAAGCGAAGCCATAGTAAGTAAACAACATGTAACTGATGTCTAGTTCAAGAAATTTTATGAATCTAACCACAAATCAGATCTTTTAAGCAAAGCATAAATGAAAACAATAGCAGAAAATACGAAAACGAAAGATCGCTGAACAGTTACGTGACGTCACAGCTCTGCTTAGAGATAGATCTGAGATCGTACAGTAGATGCCGATCAACTCAAACAGCTTGACCTGACGTTAAAATAAAACTAGTTCGATCTCACCGTTACTCGTCGCCATTTTGTACTGTCTGTGTGTCTGTTTTACTAATACGCTAGCACACACAAACAGATGAGAAACACAGCCCGTGTGTTTGAGCCCGCAGAGCGCCGTTTACTTGACTAAATGCAGATCTCTGTAAAAACTGTTAGTCACCAATTCACATGCTCATTTCCGGACCAGTCTCCATGACAACATATATAACATTGATTGTCATTGGCTTGGACACTACAAATCCTACCTCTGTTTCCGGACTGTGAGGCAGACGCTTTTTTTGTTACATGCGTGCAAACGCACTGTTCATCCACGTAACACACCAGTCGAGAGACATGGGCGATGAGGGGGCAGGGGGGGGGGGGGGGGGGGGGGGGGGAGAAGCAAGATCTGAAGTGGGACTTACAGCTTGTTGTGGTGAAGCGTTGTATGTGTGAAACTGTTCAAAGTAATTCTGGCCAGAGTTATCAATTCAACCAAGATAAGGGACTCTAACGTTACCTCTGGAAATGAATGTATGGCGTATTTGTGTAGCAGAAGTGGTTTGATTGCCAATTTGATATGTGAATAGATTTGCTGGTATGCTAGTATTGTTTCCCTTCAACTCTTTTTTTTTCTTTCTCTCTCTGTGATTTGTGTGGTGAAAGTAGTATGAGTGCCAGTATTGGAGTGTGGCCAGTATTTTTTTTGTATCTTAGTATCCATTTCCATCATCTTTCTTCTCTCTCTTTCTTTTGACTGACCCCTTTGGTTACACGCCACTGAATTGGTGAATCTCAGGTACATTTATGATTTTATGACACAAGTTTTGTTGTTTGTAATGTGTGTGTGTGTATGTGTGTGTGTGCGTGCGTGCGTGCGTGCGTGCGTGCGTGTGTGTGTGTGTGTGTGTGTGTGTGTGTGTGTGTGTGTGTGTGTGTGTGTGAGTAGGTGGGTGTTTGAGTGCAGTTTACATTAATGTAACGATTGTATTTTCTGGATGAGTACAATGAACCAAAAAGAATTTTGCCATCCCAGAGCCAAGACCTGAGATAACTATCTTTTGAAACTGTGTTTTTTGTTTGTTTGTTTGTTAATTTCCTCTTTGCCTGTTATGCGTGTACAACTGGACACTGTGTACTGTTTTCGTCTTCTCTTCTATGAGATATATATATATATATATATATATATATATATATATATATATATATATATATATATATATATATATATGATACCAACCTGACTGCATTAACATTTTCCTGTCGAAAGGACATACCTCTACAAGTAAGTCTTGGAAGTACATTGCGTGCCACATTTGAAGATGATATGGAGCGAAATCACTTTGAAATATTAAACGTACGATTTTCTCACTATTTACAAGAATCTGTAGGAATCAATTTGCAGAGACATTGTAGAGATGAAAACTTGATTCATAACTTTGATAAAAAGACTTATCAATTTTCTAGGAAGGACTGAAATGATAAAGTCACTTGTACTTTAAAAATTGTGTTTTTCTTTAACTAATAGTACCAAATTCACTACATGATTAAAACACACCCAGTTCAGACGTATTGCTGCCGATTCATCTGGAACATGAAACTGGACAGAATAAACAGACAAGTGTAATGGAAGTATATAGGTGTTCTTGACACATCAGACTTGAAAACGTACATTTTACCTTTTGAACTTTCATGGTTAAGGCATGACACCATACTGACCACGAGCGGAAGAGCATAATATCCAAAGGTGTCCGTTTTGTCCAGCGACTAGAACAAATAGATCCTAGTTTTACCTCTTAAGAACGAGTATTCGTTTTGACACGTTATCTTCAGAGCACATAAAACAGCATGTTAGCCAATCAAATCAAAACGGTCTACAAATATGTTGGCAGAGCCAATGTAAGTTAATGAAATGTCCAAAATTGGGGATAGGTTAATCACCACAAGCCATGGCCTCAAAGGGTATTCATAGGCTGCCTGATTTATATTAAATAACAACACCATTTAACATATACAAAATGTAAGGAAAGAAAAAGCTCACACTGAAACATTACCAAATATGAGATGAATGTCACCGTTTCAATGGAAATCTATACTGTATAAGCAAAATTAGTATTTACAGATATCAATGACTTGATGAGTTTTCAATTGGAAACGCATTTCGCTAACGACCCCATATATATGTATATAGCTGAGAGAGAGAGAGAGAGAGAGAGAGAGAGAGAGAGAGAGAGAGAGAGAGAGATTCAGATTCACATGGTTTACTGACGTAAGCATTTGCTCATATCACAATGGATTTTTGTTATATCATTCATGTCTGACATTGCAGACTCTAACGTTAATTTGAAAGCGACACAGACACACAAGAAACACTTACAAAAAGAAAAACTACAAAACGCGCGCGGGCGCGCGTACACACACACACACACACACACACACACACACACACACACACACACACCAATGCGCGAGCATGCGCGCGCACATACACGCACAATCTCTCTCTCTCTCTCTCCCTCCCCCCCCTCTCCCTCTCCCCCCCCCCCCCCCCCTGCTAATCAGCTGACAGAAAGGCATGCACGCACACAGTAAAGATAATGAATACATGGCCATCAGCCCAGGTAGAATAAAGAGAAATAAACAATTTAACTCACGAAGTTTGACTACCTAATCTTAATTTCATACTATGATAAATAAAACGAGCAATATCATTCATAAAGTTCCACTGTTCAGAATTGATAATTCCTTTGACGAATTTTGAGTCAGGTGACGTGGGATATATTTTGTTCTCAATTGTACAGTACGCTGACAGTAGAACAGAAAATGAAATTCATCATCCGGCTGAACGTTGCATAACGGGCAACGTAAGTCCATGGAAAGATCTGGATAATAGCGGAATTTATTAGTTGTAATATCTGTAATACCAAGTCTGAATCGTATGAAGATATCCCTTAATGCCTATTTTCTGATACACTCGAAATACGCTTCTAATGAAAAACTCGGATTAAAACGTTTTGTATATGGAATATCTATCATGTTCCTGGAGCCTACTACACCATTCTTGTTTCCAACAATCAGTTAAACGTTCCTTGATAAGTCTTAGGAACCAAGGGACATTTTCCACACCTCAGTTAAGCCACACATAACCAAAACCGTACATCGTAAGCAGCTTGTGGATATCTGATACCCAGCACGTTTTGCTATTGCTGTCTAGATTTAAAAGCATATTGTAAGCTTTCTTGGGCAGTCTTTCATTGTTCATTCTTGTGAGGCGAATTCAAAATCGGACAGCGTTTGTTTTTTGCGTCTATACTTATTGGTACACTACCTGTTTTTCCCCATACACCATGTCATTTCGTGTTCTGGGCGCCACATTTAATAATTTTTTCAACGCAAATGTATGAGCCTTTTCGATATGCATTTGCTCTAACATTCCCCAGATTTCAGATCCGTAGAGTAAGATAGGTTTTATCTGGGCATCAAACAATTTAAAGAAAATGAAGGGAGAAAAATCTCCTAACTTCCATAACGTTTTAAGTGTTTCCACAATACCTAGTTTTGCCTTTGCTGTCTGTTTTTGCATGGCGAGTGAGAATCTTAAACGAGTAGTCAGCCATACGCCTAGATATTTGTACGAGTTTACCACTTCCATTTCAGATTTACCGTAAAACCATTTTTCATGGCGAGATATACAGCCCCCATTTCTAAACACCACAATATTGGATTTCTCTAGGTTAACCGAAAGATCAAGAGAATCTGCATTTTTTCTCAGTAAATCTAATTGCAGCTGTAGGCCCTTTACTGTATATGAAAGCAAAGCAGCATCGTCTGCAAAAAGAATAATAAATAGTTCAACGATGTCAGGGTGTAGCTGAACACCGTGTTTACCGTTGTGGATTATGTCAAGTGATAGTTCATTTATCATAATTGAGAATAACAGAGGACTTGTAATTTCACCCTGTTTTAAAGCCTTTCTGGCAGAAAAAGAAATCAGTCAGACCTGCACCACTACCGCATCTAACACACGCTTTTACCACCTTGTGCATGCTTTGAATAGCACTTAACATTTTACCCGATATTCCGTTCTTCAACATGATAGGCCATAACTTGGCATGGGAAATAAGATCAAATGCCTTCCTAAAATCAATGAAAGCGACGTAAAGTTTTTTTGTTACACGCTAGATGTTTTTGAATAGCAGCAAAAAGTGTAAAGACATGATCAATAGTGCAATGGTCTTTTTCTAAATCCGGCTTGTTCCTCGCCAATGATTCCTTTATCTTCCATCCAGGCGTTTATTTAAAATATAGCTGTATAGTTTACTACATACATTCAAAAGAGAGATCCCTCTGTAATTGTTGGGATCATGAGGATTTCCACGTTTATACAGAGGTTGAATGATAGCTTCTGTCCATGAATCTGGGTACTGTCCTGAAGTGAAAATAAAGTTAAATAATTCTTCTAAATAAGGCAGTATCCATGTGTACGAATAAAAGAATACCTCAGGAATTAGTCATCTGGACCACCTGCCTTATTGCTTTTTAAATGTTTGATTGAATCGATGATTTCTTCGCGGGTAATAACCGAATTTAAGCAATTGTATTACTTGGTGTTCAACATGATTATTCTCCTCACAAACAATCAATGGTTGTGGCTGTAATGTTGCTTCAAAAACATTCGCAAAATGGTTTCGCCAATCTTCCTTCGAAATGTCCCCCAATGAATTCTTTTGCGTATGTCTGACATTTTTAAGAGTAGTAGTCCAAAACAATTTAGAGTCGTTGGTAGCATTCAATAATTTGTTTCTAAGACCAGTTTTATACATATCGGACTTAGCTTTCAGTAAATCATCGTAGCATTTCTTCTGTTCCAAGTACTCATTTAAATTTGCATTGGATCGCTCATGTCTGAAGATTCTTAGGGAACTTTTTACGGACGCTATTGTTTGTCCTGCATACTTTGTCAAACCATACTTGTTTTTTTTTTCGGGAAGCCACCAAATTTCAGTTGTTTTAACATACATTCTGAAGCCAATGTCAAAGTATCATTGAACACAGCAATAGGCACATTGACATCTACACTTATCATTCGTTTGGCTTCCCCCAAAGCAGTTATGGGATTGGGTCTGATTAGGCTGTACTTTAAACACATCGTAGTAGTCAGGATTCCAAACAAGTTTTTGTACACATAAACTCTTTTCTTTCAATCTTTCCATAACCATTACACCTCAAGGTTAAAACAATAGGCATATGTTGAGAATCAATTCTTCCATCACGAGCATGTCTTGTATGGCATACGTAAGTGATGTGGAGATGACAAAATAATCCATCACACTACAACCATTATTTGAGATGAACGTGAATTTACCCGACCTATCCCCTTTATAGTTGTGCCGTTTACAATGAATAGATTAAACTGTGCACCCAATTCAAGGAAAAGTCTACCATGATAATTAAGTTCTCTGTCTTCTGAACTTCCCGTAGCTGACTCTACATAGTTGGAATCTCGATGCGTTTCTAGAAAATATTGAACATCGTTTACATGGTAGGGTTGTACATTTCCAGTTCGGGCATTTAGATCACCACATATAATGAACGGAACGTCTCCAATTTTTTCTGATACATTCAACATGCATGATTCTACAGCTGAAATGCCGTTTTTCAAAACATGTAATATCATATATAGGAGACTGTGGCGGCGCTGCATAAACAGCAATCAGAAAGACATCTGATGTTGACTTAAACGTTTGGACAGTTTTAACAACACAATGTTTTCGGTTTCACAGACAATTCTTGTAACTTGCTGATCTAGATCTTTCCTAACAAGTAGCGTCACACCACCTGATTTGCAGCCTGCTTTAGAAAACTCTCTCTCTCTCTCTCTCTCTCTCTCTCTCTCTCTCTGGGACGCCTGTGGTACACGACGTTGAGTGACATGCTTTTCTGAACTCTGTGCTTTTTTCTTGTTTTTCTTCCAGTTGTGTGTCGTTCTGTGTCTTGTCAGTTGGAAGTGACTTTTATGGCAGACTATGCCTGCTGCATCGCTAACCTTTAGGTATGTGTGTGGTATATTTGCATATGTTTTCATAGCTTTCATGTTGAAACGTATGAAATTTAAATCCGCCATGAAAATGTCTGTGCTGAAGTTGAGATCGCGCATGGTCGATGTTACTCTAGGTCTGTTACTGTCTTTTTTTTTGCTATGGACATTTGCTCCAAAGGTGTGGTGACGTGGAGCTGAATCCAGGACCTGTCACTTCGACAACAAGCGGCAAAACCCGTCTATAGAGCGCCGAAAGTGCCCGTAGAGACAGTACTCATGGACTGGGCTCTGTCCCCGCTGCCTCTGCGTTTCCGTCCGATCCCACTCTGAAAGACGTTGTGACCATTTTGAATGATCTAACTGGTAAATTTGATCGGATCGGAGAGGACATGAGGGACGTGAAAAAAAAATGTGTACAAATCTGCAGGACGAAATGTCTGGTGTAAAACAGGAAATGTCTGCCTTTGAAACAGGACAGTGATGACGAGATGAAGAAAGAGAACACGAGACTCGCCACTAGGGTGGAATCCTTGGACAGGCAAATAGACGACCTAGAGGGGAGATCGAAGAGAAACAACATAATCATCCATGGTATCCCTCGTAAAGCTGGTGAGTCTTGGCAGGAATGTGTGGAGCTGGTGCAAGACATGATAACGGATACGCTGGAACTTTCAAAGGACATTCGTTTCGACCGTGTGCACCGTCTGAACTCAAAACCGAACTCCAAATGACTATTTGCGAGCATCAATAGAATATTTTTTATACTAATGTGTAAACAGATGACTCTGATTGTGATGGAAAGATACGAGTCTGACCACTTACCACTAGTACTGCGCAAATGTTCAGTCACACAACAATTTTGTTCCTAATATAGATGGTAATCAGTTTTATTGTTAAATATTGCTGGAACCAAGACTTTAGTCAACAGATTTATTCAACAAAGAATTCATCAAATGCTCTAGAAAATTAAATGTCGCTGAAAATCTTATTTCTGTAGACGTGAACGAAGCACTAAATTTGTCCGACACAACTGTCAAAGAGCAAGCAGAAAATTATAAGGAAATCTATACTAATAAACAAGAATGTTATACAGAATTAATTTGGCCAAGAATGCAGAGTAGCAAAACGTAAACTTCGTAGATTATTCAGAATTTTTCTCTAAAAAAAAACAATGGATAGAAATGACAGAGTAGTGTTTTGCATTGCGAGAAGGGGAATATAAAAATTTAAATGAAAGAAACAGAAAGAACGTAATGATTCCCCTTTTGAATGATCTTTTTCCTTCGTCCAAAAATCAGCAGTAAATCTGGAATCATGTACACAAGATTTCTAAAAAGAAACTCCGACTTGCAAATAACATTCCGGTGCAGGATTGCTTCTTACATCGTTTAATCATCTATTTGACACAGGGATTTATCCTGACGATTGGAAAGAACTCATAATTTACCATTATTTAAGGGAAGGAGAGGTAAACGATGTAAATAATTAGAGAGGCATTTCTTTGTACAATGTATGTAGTAAACTTTATAGTTCAGTTACTGATAATAGACTTTATGAATGGATGTCTCAAAATAATGTAACTGGTGAACATCAAGCAGAATTTTAAAAAGGTTATTCTAACATTGATCATATATTTAGTCTACTAGCTGCAGTTCAAAACAATTTGTAAATAACAAGTAGCTGTATGTGGCTTTTGTAGATTTTGAAAAAGCTTTCGATTCAATTTTACAGAATGAATTATGGCCTATTCTGTTTTAAAAAAAATGAATAAATGTACATTGCGTCGTTGTTTAAAAAGCATATATAAAGAGGTAAAAGCAAGAATTAGAGCAGGAGCAAAAGTATCAGATTTTGTTAAATGCACAAAGAGGGTTAAGCAAGGGGATGTTTTGTAGTCCCGTGTTATGTTCTCTGTTCATAAATGAATCGATCTTTGCGATGATTAAAAATGGACGACATGGTGTTACTTTTGATCTCTTGGTCCCTTTTGTTATTACTTTTTGCTGATGACATCATTTTACTGTCTACAAAAAGCTGCTGGTCTTCAAAGGCAATTGAACAGCTTGTATACAGCTGCTAATAAATCAGAATTAAAGTAAATATGAATAAGACCAATATCATTGTGTTTCTTAAAGATGGATATTTGACACATAATAAAAATGGACCTACGGGGGGTGAATTCATGGCTGTAGTCAACGCATACAAATACCTTGGATTTTATTTCAAGACCAGATCAAGTTTCACTTCTGGGTATCAAGATATAGCAGTAGGGCAAAGACCTGTACACAGCAGTCACAGTTATTCTTTATATTTAATATAAATTGAATAGCAGCACATTTTCTGTTTCCTTCGAAGTTATTCGATTTTCAGGTATAGCCAATGGAGCTGAAAATTTGCGCTCTCGCGAAAAAGAATGTTGAAACACAGATTATTCATTTGAATTCAACGAAAAGATTTTTGAATGCCGAC